>BQKZ01003264.1:37391-71378 GCA_036244855.1 Temnopleurus reevesii
AGGTGGAAGTCAGGTGCACCAACGTTGTTTTGAAAGGAAAGAAAATTATCTATGATGAAGCACCGCTAGCGGACTGCATGTTAACTAGATGTTAATTAGAGCAATATGCCTCACCCACCCAAACACGGTTTGGAATTCAGCCAACAACCTGTTACAGTGAAAGACTGTGATTGTATACACATATTGTATATGTGCCAACATTTTTGCTATGTTTTTATTTTTGCTTGTTTTGCAACCCTGAATTTGATTGAGTTTTCACTTATTATAATACCAGTAGACTTGGGTATGATAATGTTTCGAAACGTAGAAATAACAACTTGCAAATGTTTAAATATGTCTGAAATTCCATAGATGTGGTAAAAATTTGTGTATGCTAGAAAATTGTTTTTTTACAGTGTACCTAAACTATATCCATATACTTTCATTATTATGTACATTGTTTTCCATTCATTTGCAAGATTATGGCTTGTCGGATGATTGAAGAGTTACAAACTTCTCATTCATGATAACAATGACATACAAAAAGATGAATGAAAAATGTTGAAAATAAACCAACATACTTAATTGAAAATGTTTTCACTATTCAGTTTACAGTATGGATTGAATATGAATACATGTAGATCCTTTATCTTTCTCTCTTAATCTATCATGTTTATTTTTGCTTTTCCACTGTTGTATTTACCATGTGTTCTTACTGTTTCTTCTTTTCTTGTAAATTCTAAATAATGAATTCTAAATAAATAAATATATAAAAGTTCTTGTATTGGGATGGGTAGGGGTACGGTAGGGTAGGGGCAGGGTAGAGCCGGGTTTGGGACGGGGAGGGGAAGGGAAAATAAAAGGACAGGGGGAGAGGGAGTGTGAGGGAAAGTCAGAGACAGGAAGGGAAGTCGGGCACAAACAACTTTGTTTAACTAGTGTCCGGAAACAATTAGCATACTATGTTCACATCTACCTTAGATAGTACAGTTTAAGAAAGAGAATAAATGTAAATGAAAAATAAGGTTAAAAAATTCAAGCCAAATTAACAAATATTTACATAAACAGAAATGCAGATAAGTATAAAGATACAAAACCGCTTGAACTACAAAAAAGGCCATATTTCTCTGATGGTAGCCAATAGGTGATGTTTCACAAAATCAGTTACAATTTCTCTTATAGGTATTCTTCTATAGAACTAACACATATTTGTTTCATAGAATGTTCCCTGACTTGTTGCTAGGTCAGGATTTCTTTATCGTCATGAGACAATACTCGTTGACTCCTGACTTCATGAAAACACAGATGAGATTATCCACAAGAAGAAAGCACTTCTAACATATTGCTATGGCTCTATTGTTTGGCTCTGTGCACAAGTGTTTATAATTTTCAAAAATAAACCAAATGACATGCATATCATGGAAACATTGAGGGCCATAAAAATTGTGTGTGTAAATAGGCTTGTAAAAAACTAAGGAGTTTGCTACCCATCAAATACCCAGCAATTTGGATGTCTTATATGTCAGGAATTACTCAGAGAGATTTTGTTTCTATCTCATTAGTGTCAGCTTATACATCATGTGTTTACTAATTGCTTCCTATCAAAGTATACACAGGTTTTACAGCAAATATATGCCATCTGCCACCAGCAAGCTCTCTTGTGTTTATTGCGCAGTACAACACAAGTGGCAATCCTTGACTCATTCAGAACCGAAGTAATTGATCAGAAAATTAAATCACTGTTTTACCTTCAAATTGGCAACACTAGAATCTTTTATTTCATTTCTAAATTTCCATGAAATGAAATATTTCAAAATTGTTTCTCCTTCATTGACAAGTACATGTATGTTTGAAAATTAAAAAGAAAAATCAATTTATGTGGAGAATAGTGCATTTATGGCATATTACATTGCCTATCTAAGTATTTACTTCAGCAAACTATTTTACTTTCGATAATCATTCGAATATTCTAGACATATCAAAAGACTAACAAGAAAAAAATACACGATGCCATGCAACACACTTTTAAACAATCAAAACAATGATGCGTGATCCATTCATCCTCACAAACCTTGTAATTCGACAAATATTGAACAGATCTGACCAGTATGGTTGGCATGATATTGCATTGATATCTAACAAACATTGCAAGCAATAATGTTTGACTTTTATTTCCGCTGATCGCTATCAGTGATAATGGAAGAGACAGCTCTTATTGGTTTAGACAGACAGTGGGATTGACAGTGCAGTAAGATGCAAATACAATAAATGCTTTTCTCATGTCGATCACGATCGAATCAACTTCAATACATGTCATATTTGATATCCTATTCTAAAGGCAGGTATATTTATAAATCAGATTTGCTAGCTATAAATATATTTATGGATGTTGGTCACATAATAGATATTACAGCTTCCACTGATAGATTGTGATGTCAAATGCAATATCTCATTTTATTGGAATTGTATGTAAATGACATAATGCAAGTGACATTTGTCAACTCTGTGTACCATATGCAACTTAATATCTAAAAAAAAACACAATAAAAATGCTTTAAAAAAGCACAATATACTCTCAGACAAAGTATTTCCTCACACAACCACCCAAAATTTACCAAAAAAACCTCAAAGTTAGAAATGCTTTTGTATATTTATAGATATCAATTGCTGCCTTTGTTTAAAACAATACAATACTACAACAAATGGAATTCATTAATTAATGCTACTTCTGACAGACTTCAGTAAAACTGTTTAGAATCATAATCCTTCAATCAAAATTTGATTTGTGAAGACTCTCTATTGCTGGGCCCAAGTGCATACAAAGTTGCATTTAAACGCAACTTACATGCAAGTCATAAATATCTGCTCCCGACTAGTTAAAATGGAGTTGCGTTTAATTTTCTGAATTGCATTCTAAAGCAGATTTTTTTATGCAATTAAAGCCAAGATTTGATAGGTTTACCTGACAGAAAATAATTCTGTCTTCAAATTTACTATCTCTCTCTCCTCCCCAATCACCGCCAGACACTTTCCTTAATCTTTTTTTTTGTCCATCTTTTATCACCATTTCATTCATCATCATACCATTCCTTACACCTATGTTTCAATCCCAACATAAGAATTCTTCCACACTGAGGTGCTCCAGTTTTGTTTTTACTACAAGGAAATTCAATCGCATTCCCATACAGGTTGTCCACTGGGGGGGGGGGGGGGGGGGGGAGCTACACCGACCGCATCTCTATTTCTTGAGCTGTTATGTTAAGATTTGGCTACAAAAGCAACACTGGAGATAAACGTCAATAGGCTAGACCGACCGCATCTCTATTTCTTGAGCTGTTATATTAAGATTTGGCTATAAAAGCAACACTGAAGATAAACGTCAATATCTAATCTATCAGTTGGAGACATGTGCCATTAATGTCATAGCGTTGTTCTTGGTTTTAGATTTGGCTTACTAATTCTGAAGCAGGTAAAGTACCTTGATCAGAAATAGCTTGAGCTTATTAGTGAATATAGCAGTGAGGACGAAATTAGTGAACAAATTCATTATAAATCTTATAGTTATCATGTCTAAGATTCCATTCTCCCTCTCAATCACTGCCACACTCTTTCCTTAATCTCTTTCTTTTGTCAATCTTTTATCACATTTTCCTTCATCATAATCGTACCATTCCTTACACTAACGCTTCAATCCCAACATAAGATTTCCTTCTCACTAAGGTGCTCCAGTGTTGTTTTTACTACAAGGAAATTCAATCACATTCCCATACACTTGGTCATCTTTTATCACATTTTCTTTCATCTACCATTCTTTGCTCCAACGCTTCGATCCCAACATCAGATTTCCTCTACACTAAGGTGCTCCAGTGTTGTTTTCCTACAAGGAAATTCAATCGCATTCCCATACAGGTTGTCCGCTGCAGGGAATTTAACAACCGCATCTCGATTTTTCGACTTGTTATGTTAAGATTTGGCAACAAAAGCAACACTGGAGATAAACATCAATATATAATCTATCAGTTGGAGACACGTGCCATTACTGTCATAGGGCTGTTTCGAGTTTTAAAAGCTTATTAATTCTTATGTGAGTGAACTTTTGTACAAGCAATCTTTCAGCCTGCATAAATAGCGTATTCACTGAATTCAAGGGCTTTTTGCATATTATTGAATAGATATTTTTCATGTTTTGAAGGACCATTGTACACAAGTCTATGGGCATTCTAATAAGTGAAAAATTTTGGCGAATTTATGGTCTTGAAATTTAAATAAAAAAATAAACCCCAGTGAAAATTTCAGCTTATACAGCACTTTGATCATTAATATATTGAGCTTACTTGTGGTGCAGATGCAATATCAGTTAAATTATTTGTTACAAAATCTCAAAAATAAGAAGCCTGAGATCGATATCTTGGATTTCTAGAAATATTTAATTGATTTATGATTTAGCACATGCACACTAACTCATAGAGCACACAGGGATGCCAGTTGGAATTAAACAGAGGGCCTGATAATTATACAGGCACACAAAAATACTCAAACTATAGGCTGAAAATAATTGGCCAACACCTGAATTCAGGCTTTTGCTTGAAAACTGAAATACCGGAGTACAGACCCAGCTAAGGTTTTTCCGCTGGGGTTAAGCATTTTTGCATCAAAGTCTTGTTTGTCAATTGGGCAATATTTAATACATTATTGCATTTACAGAGATGCCAAATTGCTAGAATATGCATGAGGTTAAAAAGTAAAAATATGTTAATGTCCACATCTAATGAAACAACTATTCCTCATGCCATAAGAGAACTGAAAACGTTATTGTTATCACACTTTTTCTCTTGAAAAATTATTTGGTAAATTATTTGGCTGCCTCTCACTCTGTGCAAAGCACAATGAACACCAAAAGGTGGACCTGTGTGCTATACAAGTAGCCACTATCAGTATTATTATTAAAACTGTTTCAAGATTCACATTTAAAACTGTTAGGTGATTCATGCTTCAATTTCTATCCTCATACATATTCCACAGAGTTCCATCTCTCTTTGCTTCAACAAACTCTTTTTTTGATCAGGTGTCATCAACACTGATTTCATCTCATTTCCTTTATGCATANGGTTGCAGACGGTGGGCTAAGTGGTAACTAAAAGGACACTACCATATGTCCCAAAAAATGACAACAGGGCTTTCAGGATTAATAACTTTTGGAAATGAATATGAAAACAGATGCGGTTTGGCATGTCGAACATATAATTATTCATCTATATTTGGTGAAAATTTCATGAGATTTGCTTGAGTGGTTACAAAGAAATAAAGCTTTTTGTATCGGATATCATAATTCTGTTCTGCACAAGTTTGTGAGGATAGAGACGTGCGATGCACAATGGTTATTTAAATTTCCCCCGACTCATTGCTCAAAAGGAATGTTACTGCTTAATAATGTCATTCAAATAATTCATGACAAGCGTGGATATTTAATCTACATATAAAAGCCCCAAAACAAAAACAGTAACATTCATTTTGACCAGTGAAACATTGGAAGTTGAAGTAACCATTGTGCTTTACACGTCTCCGTCCTCACAAACTTGTGCAGAACGGAATTATGACATCCGCTACAAAAAGCTTCATTTCTTTGTAACCACTGAAGCAAATCTCCTGAAATTTTCACCAGATATAGGTGAATAGTTATGTGTTTGACATGCGAAACCGCATTCATTTTCATATTCATTTTCAAAAGTTATTAATCCTGAAAGCCCCGTTGTCATTTTTTGGGGGACATATGGTATTACACAATGGAATAATGTGAGTTGCAGCTATTCAGACTTTAAACTGCAATCATGTTCTACTCATGTTAGTTTACTTACAAGGGAGGCATAAAATGATGAGATAGAACGAGGGAATGGCACATCAATCTCGTAAATTGTTGCAGGGGGCGGGCTACGTGGCAACTATGGAATGCTAACTGACAGCTGGCTCGGTGAGAGTTGAAATAGAGTGCATGAATGATCAGGCGCTGAAGTAGGATTTGGCGGCTGGGAGGGGGAAAGGGCAATCTGGAAACAAGACATGACTCAAATCCTAGCTGATTAGGTGACAAGCAAACCCAATAAAGGAAGAGAGAAACAAAATAGTTTTTAACATCTCCACAGCAATATGAATAGAAAGTAGAAAAGAAAAGAAAGACTTGTTTTATCTTTCATAAGGGGGGGGGGGGGATAAATGACGTATGTCCATGAGTTCCCCACATCTACACCACCATATGTCACTGACAGATGCCTTAATAAAAACACTCAAATACAGTACAAAGCAAAAACAACAATCTTTCCTTATTCTANTTTTTATCAATTCCAATCGTACAAATTAATTGATTAAATAATATCTTAATTCATAAATCATGGTTTGAATTCAAGATGATTCAGTTTAGCAGCAGGTTGGGATCAGCCTGTAGGTGTGACTGTACATAATTTTGCCAGTCTTGAGATTAAAGGTATTAAAGGTACTGTAAAATTTTGTTGTTGAGCTCTCAAAATGTACACTGTCCACTTTAAAGGTATTATTTTTAACAACATGAGAGATAAATGTTATAATGATATCAGTATCTACATCAAGTGCCATCATTCAACTGCTTTTATTGCATGGTGTGCTTTTTTAAACAGCATCTTTCTTGAAATTGAAAAACCCATTCCAATTATCATTGCAATAGATGATATCCTTTTTGCAATTACAAATGATATTCCTTATGACCAAATAGGAATATGGAATGGTGTTACATTTTACTGCACCACATCCCTAAATTATCACTCCAGCTTTTGTAGTCAATAGAATATTTTTCATGCTTGCTATTCATGCCTCATTTAAAAAAATCACTTTTGAATGGACATTCATGCTCCACAATATTGCAATATATTCTAAACTTTCCCTAATCCATATACTCTCTCTTTCTCTTGCTTTATGAACGAAAAAAAAAATCCTCTACTTTTCGTTCCAGCATGAAAACAGAACAATGTACGTCAAGTAACCTACATTATACACTTTCTCAGAATAGGTTCTTTTCTTTTTAGTACGGTGCCATTTTGATTTCCAGTCATTGCCCCAAATAAAACACTTCCCCAAGAGTCTTGAGCTAAATACAGAGGTGCTTAAGGAGAGAATGAAGCAAACAGGAGATTCAAACAAACTGCATGGACACCGGCAAAGAGGCCAAATTGGATTATTGATGATTCCAAGAAAATACCAATGCTTCTGAAAATATATACAACAGAATGACAGAACCCTTAATACAACAATAGATTTTGTGAGAGGTTTAAAATATAGCTATCAATAAATCATTTGATAAAAGATGCCACAATCAAGATCAATCACTTAAATCTTTTAAGAGGTAAACCCAATCTTCATTTCTTTTTCCATTGTGAGTGTATTGCTGAGTATATCAAGAACAGAATGGGATCAATAACTATTTTTCAAACTTTCTTAATAACTCCAAGCTATCAACAATATCTTCTTCTTTAAAAATATTAGTTGAGATGATTATGTAAGATAAGTGAATAAAATCATAATCTCCAAAAGATGACCCACCCAAATTTCCAAAATCTAATGACGTTCTACAGTTGAAGCTGTAAATGTGCCCAAGGCGTGCCCTTTTGGATATGCAGAGCGTGCACTTGTCAATCTAATTTTCTCTTGGAAATCAGACAGGAAATGATTTTAAGTCCTTAAACTCATGATTGATGGACACATTGGGCTGTATAAATAGAAAACCAAGCTAGTAGCTAGAAGTGCAGTGACAAGATGCAATGATGAGCAGGTGCATGGATTTATGAATGAAGTCCAATGCTATGGGAGTCAAGAGTAGTCAACTAATCTAGCTACTAGGTTGTGTAGACAGTATGTTTGATTTGATTTTTTATTTATTTTATTTTCNAATAAAAGCGTAGCTTTTCGTAAACAAAATAGTTTGGATGGTGTTTGTGTTCTGTGCTCTATGCTATTATGATAAAACTCGAATCATGATGTAGTGTGTACAATATTCTGTGTTTCCTTGTGCATCGTATATCTGATGTGTGTGTGTGTGTGCATTTGTATGTAAGTGAGTGAGTGAGTGTGTGTGTGTGTACGTGTGCATGCTTATGCTTAGTGAATGTTTGTTCGCTTGTATGATGAATGCAGTGCAAAAACTGTGTGGGTTTTGTGAATCTGGTTTGTGCTTGTGTGTGTGTGTGTGCGTGTGTGAAGTAAGTATGTATGTGTGTGTGTTGTGTGTATGTTTGTTTGCTTGTATGATGAATGCAGTGCAAAAAATGTGTGGGTTTTGTGAATCTGGTTTGTGCTTGTGTGTGTGTGTGTGTGTGTGTGTGTGTCGGGTACATGTTTGGTGGTTTGTGTGTGTGTAAAGTAAGTATGTATGTGTGTGTGTTGTGCGTATGTTTGTTTGGTTGCATTATAAAGGTTGCAGTTGCAATAAAAGTGTGGACCTTCTTAAAACACAAATTGAATAGTACATTATTGGGGTCAAAATATTTCTGCCAAAAGACGTTAAATCCATGATTTCTGCCAAAAGACGTTAAATCCAAAAAATAATAAATTTCAAAAATTCATAATAAATATGTGGTATATCCAGGATTTTTTTAGGTTGCATTTTTATGACTTGTAGTGACACCTCTCTCAACTCAGGTGTTTACTTAACAGAAAAACTTACACAATTTGATGTAATTAAAAATCACTGTTTTTCTCCAGTTTCAATAAAATGGATTGAACGTCTTTTGGTTGAAAGCTCTTCATTTGTTACAAAATCTCAAAAATAAGAAGCCTGAGATCGATATCATGGATTTCTAGAAATATTTAATTGATTTATGATTTAGCACATGCACACTAACTCATAGAGCACACAGGGGTGCCAGTTGGAATTAAACAGAGGGCCTGATAATTATACAGGCACACAAAAATACTCAAACTACATGTATAGGCTGCAAATAATTGGCCAACACCTGAATTCATGCCTTTGCTTGAAAACTGAAATCCCGGAGCACAGACCCAGCTAAGGTTTTTCCTTAAATAGGTTTTTGCATCAAAGTTTTGTTTGTCAATTGGGCAATGTTTAATACATTATTGCATTTACAGAGATGCCAAATTGCCAGAATATGCATGAGGTTAAAAAGTAAAAATGTAAATGTCCACATCTAATAAAACAACTATTCCTCATGCCATGAGAGAACTGAAAAGGTTATTGTTATCACGCTTTTTATCTTGAAAAATTATTTGGTAAAACTGTTTCACGATTCACATTAAAAACTGTTAGGTGAATCATGCTTCAATTTCCATCCTCCTGAATATTCCAGAAAGTTACCATCTCTCCTTGCTTCAACAGACCTTTTTTTGATCAACATTGATTTCATCTCATTTCCTTTATGCATTTAACAAATGGAGTGGGTGATATGGCTTGCAATTAGTAATTAAGTCCAATAATGTCAACAAGGGCTTTTTAGCGATGGAAGTACCGTCGTCCAATACCTTCATTAAAGTCGGTCAAAGAATAGGGAAAGTCCCAAGGTTTTAAGGTTTGAGGGTTTAAGATTGAGATGGTCTTTTCAATTAATCAACCAATTTCCTGCCAGTAAAATCCTGTTTGCTTTTCCCACACAGAATTAGCATCCTAAACTGCATTAGTATTGGCATTGATCTAAAGACGGACTCACACTTTTCTGTTTTTAGCCTGCGTTGGCCCAGCATATTTGGAAAATAAAAAACGCTCCCTGGATGCACAAAGACACAGGTCATATGGTGGACTGACGCTCCGTATATGCTTCTCTAGTGCAAACCAAACATCAGTCTAGATAGCATCTGATCTATGTATACTATGTGCTCAGAGAGCATTTTTTAATCTTCAAAAAGGCTCGCTGGAAGTAACACTGAGCTTAAGAGTAAAAGACGCACTATCTATGGTGTTAATTCACATCAAACTGGTGTTATCATTCGATGTTCTCTGCAATTGATGTTGTAGTTTTTACAGTTTTGTTGGTGTTATCTAACACTGAACAATAACATAAGTTTGTTTTAAATTACACCACATGGATTGGACCTGTTTCCACCCAAAACCTAGTGTTAAATCAACACCAGTGTTTTCTCAAAGGAGACAAATATACTTTAGAATAAAATCTAAATTGTCATCTTGTGAGCTACGTCTAGTTCAGGAAGACCAGCAATTCTAAGTTAGACTCTAACTTGTTAGTATCCGCAAATTCAATACTCCACGAATATGTTCATGGACTAGTCAACCGTGAAAAATTAACATCGTGAAATTATATCGATAAAGATTTTGTGCTATATCGCTGGAGATTTTGTGCTCGCACGCTCAATAGATTGCAAAAAGAGTCTAAAAAAGTTTAGACTGCATGAGAAAGCTAAAATTATTGCGCATAGAGGTGAAAAACATGGCATCCTGTATTATGTTGCCTCATTATCTCTAATGAATCCCTTAAGCGTTTCATGCTCGAAAAATTGTCACATGATGAGATAATTCCCAAGCCATGAATAGCATGCATGTGTTTTTGCTTTACGTCATTCTCAAATTACCATGGCAACGAGACTGGCAGTTGAATCAAGGATTTTGATTCTATTGCTGGAGATTTTGTGCCAGATTTAGGACTTAATGTGCAAAGCTGGCATTTTAAAAGTGCATTTGGAGTGATAGAGAGGGGTATAATTTTCAAAGAGTCCATTGAATGATATACCCACAGGCAGGAGGGGATTATAAAATTAAATTGAATAGTCTCGATCCTTTCTAGCATGATAAGGGAACCAAAGGGAATAAACTGGAAATAATTCAAGAATATTGGTAAAGTGCAAAACGAAATACAGTACCTGATTATTGACTATTGGTTGGGATTTGCGAAAGATAGGGAATAGCATGAGACAAAAAAATGAAGGCATGGGTAGAAAGGTAGAGAGAGGGAGAGAGAGAAAGATAGTGCAAGATGCAGAAAAAGACTTTGAAAAAGTAGAAAGGAAGCACATAATACAGACAGAAGGGAAGGTTGCAAGTGGGTGTTGCTAGACAATTGCAATCTACATACATGAAGATATGAGGAATGTGATAGACAGTAAGCACTAAAATGTTGCTGGATTAAAAAAAGAAAGAAATTAATTCAGATAGTCTATTTGAAGTAATGCAACAAATGAGATTTAGAGCTGGAGAGAGATGTGGTGATCAAGACAAAAACAATAACAAAAGGATAACAGAATTAAATCGAAGTTCAGCACAATCAGTGACTTGAGTATTGATTTGAATTATCCTCACATGACAAGCAAGAAAAAGGAAATGTGGGAGCAGTGGCAAATATCGAAGAGAGGGAGAGAGGGAGAGGAAAAAAGGGAGATAGAGAGACATATAGAGAAAGATAGACATACACATAGAGACAGAGAGGAAGAGAGAGACAGGGAGAGGAGACAGCGATAGAAGACATTAGGGAAATATAATGCGGCCCTAATACACTGAAGAGCTTTGACCCGTATGTAAAGGTGAGAGTAGCACAGAAAGTGTGTTCGACAAGACAGCTCATCTCCTCTGAAAGAAAGAGATCCACTTTATTTCCTAGAATCAAGAAGAATGACAAACGGGAATTTCATTTTCCCACACGCTAGAAGGACCACAAAAGGCAGACAACTTCACCCGAGAGATATGTACATATATATAATGATCTCTACATGCTGAATTATAACAATATAATAATAATAACACAGTGCTCTATAGCACACATTACTGCCATTATTCAAAGATGACCAAAAAAATAAAAAGGAAAGTGTGGGGACAGTTGGAGAGATTGGAGAGTGCGAGAGAAAGTAAAAGAAAGTAGATAAAACACAGAGAGAGAGAGGGAGATAGACAGAGAATAAAAGAGAGAGAGAGAGAGAGAGAGACAGAAACAGAAATACAGACAGACAGACAAAGAGAGAAACTGTGAAGACATCGGAAAATATAATGCGACCTCAAGACACCGAAGAGCTTTGACCCATATGCAAAGGTGAGAGTAGCTCAGAAAGTGTATTGGACAAGACAGCTCATCTCCTCTGAGAGAAAGAGAGAGACAGGGAGACAGACAGAGAAGGAAGGAGAGAGACAGAGAGAGACACAGAGAGAGGGAGAGAGAAAGAGAGAGGGTCCCAATACACTGAAGAGCTTTGATCCGTTTGCAAAGGTGAGAGTAGTTCAGAAAGTGTGTTTGACAAGACAGCTCATCTCCTCTGAGAGAAAGAGATGCGCCTTATTTCCGAGAATCAAGAAGAATGTCGAACAGAGATTTCATATGTAAGAGGAAGAATAAGTACATATCTACAATGATCTATGCATGCTGAATAATAATAATACTGCCATTATTCAAAGATGATCATAATAAATAAAGGAAAGTGTGGGGACAGTTGGAGAGATCGTAGGGTGCGAGGGAAAGGAAAAAGAAGAAAGATGAAAAGAGAAAGAGAGAGACAGAGATAGAAAGAGAGACAGAGAGAGAGACAGGGACAGAGGAAAGCGGAGAAGGAGAAAGAGAGAGGCAGAGAGAGAGATGAAAGGGAGAGAGACAGACAGACAGACAGACAGAGAGAGAGACAGACCGACAGAGAGAGAGAAACAGAGACAGAGAGAGGGGGAGAGAGACTGTCAGACAGACAGACAGACAGAGAAACAGAGAGAAGTGAAGACATCAGGGAAATATAACGCGGCCCCAATACACTGAAGAGCTGTGACCCGTATACAGAGGTGAGAGTGGCTCAGAAAGTGTGTTTGAAAAGACAGCTCATCTCCTCTGAGAGAAAGAGAAGCACCTTATTTCTTAGAATCAAGCAGGATGACAAGCAGAAATTTCATCTGCCTGCATGCTTCAAGGAGTACAAAAGGAAGATAATTCCACCCAGAGATATGTACATATCTACATTGATCTCTACATGCTGAAGCAGTCTTGATGGTGATGCTGATTAAATATATGTATGAGTTTACCTGTCCTGACCAATGTGCGGTCATTTGCCTTACTGTTAATGCTAATAATTTAGAACACATACATTTTTAACAACTCCACTGTAATTCCAGAACTTTTTATACATGTACATTAGCAAGATGTTATTTTCAATTTTTGTGAGATTACCGCACACAAGTCTAAAAAGTCTCATGATTGAAAATTTTGGCAAATTCATTTTCGTTAAATTTGCGAAAAATAAAACCTCAGTGATAATTTCAGCTTATACACCATTTGATTTTTTTGTAAATATCATATCATCATCTAATGTTATCACACAACCATTGTAAATGTCTTGTAATTCTCTTAGATGCACATTAAATACAATACCTATATTGATGCACTAACAAGTTCAACCTCCACTTAATGATTTTCCAAATCCTACAATAATTCACTATTCTCTGATGCCAATGTAAATCACAAATAAACATTTAGTGCATTTTTTCACACAGAAATGTCAAAGGAACATGAAAAAAATGCCGAAATACTATTCTAATCTGAACCGGCTTTTGATTTTTGTGTCTGCACAGTTGAATACATCGCATATGGATCTGTTGTTCCATGACCCACTTTATTTTACAGAAATGGTTTGCATTGTATTTATGTAAGCATCATTCTATCCACCATTAAAGAAAAAAAGATTCTGATGTAAAGTGTGCAACTCTGCACATATGCAGCAGACCTTTCACCATAAGTTTCCCAGAGGCACTTACTTGTCTGCGCGTACCTACCACTAGCCATTACGGACCAAATAGAAGAGGAAATTACACCCTCTGGTAAAGAGCGCTGACAAATGTCAAGTGTTATCAGCCCTGATTTCTCTTTGCGCCTCCAATGGGGGCATGACATGAGTTTGCAAGTCAAACGGTTTAAAATTGGGTGCAGTGCAGTTTGCTGCAAACTCTCGCTCATTGATGGCATGGTTGATAGGGTAGGCACACCAACAGACTGATCCAAACATAGCCGCTCTCAAACTGCATCAACAAATCGTAATTATTACTGTCTCCCTCCGTTTGCAATAAGATGTTTGAAGATCTCTTTTTATCAATTCCAATCGTACAAATTAATTGATTAAATAATATCTTAATTCATAAATCATAGTTTGAATTCAAGATGATTCAGTTTAGCAGCAGGTTGGGATCAGCCTGTAGGTGTGACTGTACATAATTTTGCCAGTCTTGAGATTAAAGGTATTAAAGGTACTGTAAAATTTTGTTGTTGAGCTCTCAAAATGTACACTGTCCACTTTAAAGGTATTATTTTTAACAACATGAGAGATAAATGTTATAATGATATCAGTATCTACATCAAGTGCCATCATTCAACTGCTTTTATTGCATGGTGTGCTTTTTTAAACAGCATCTTTCTTGAAATTGAAAAACCCATTCCAATTATCATTGCAATAGATGATATCCTTTTTGCAATTACAAATGATATTCCTTATGACCAAATAGGAATATGGAATGGTGTTACATTTTACTGCACCACATCCCTAAATTATCACTCCAGCTTTTGTAGTCAATATAATATTTTTCATGCTTGCTATTCATGCCTCATTTAAAAAATCACTTTTGAATGGACATTTATGCTCCACAATATTGCAATATATTCTAAACTTTCCCTAATCCATATACTCTCTCTTTCTCTTGCTTTATGAACGAAAAAAAAATCCTCTACTTTTCGTTCCAGCATGAAAACAGAACAATGTACGTCAAGTAACCTACATTATACACTTTCTCAGAATAGGTTCTTTTCTTTTTAGTACGGTGCCATTTTCATTTACAGTCATTGCCCCAAATAAAACACTTCCCCAAGAGTCTTGAGCTAAATACAGAGGTGCTTAAGGAGAGAATGAAGCAAACAAGAGATTCAAACAAACTGCATGGACACCGGCAAAGAGGCCAAATTGGACTATTGATGATTCCAAGAAAATACCAATGCTTCTGAAAATATATATGACAGATGGACAGAACCCCTTCATACAGCAATAACATTTTTGTTTAAAAGTAAAGCTATAGCTATCAATAAATTATTTGATAAAAGATATTGTAAAGATTATATCAATCATAAACAATTTTAAAAGGTAAACCAAATCTTCATTACCTATTCCATTGTTAAAGGGGTACTATTATGAAAATACAAGTTGATCTGTATTGATGTATTATACCATTATCAATACCCTTTGCACTGAAAGAGAGTCCAAATGTGTTTCATATATTTTATAATATTTTTTTTTCATTTTTATGTTGGCTTAGTTGGGAACGCCCCTAAAATTTTTTTCAAATGTCAATCATGTTGTGACATCACACAAGTCAAGTTTGTTCACCTTTCTGCATGTTTCAGAGCTGGTTCTGTAAATAACAAAAGGAAATAGGTAGATCAATGCAGGGATTTCAATTCAGGTGATTGCCCATGAAAGGGAATTAGAATGCGCAATTACCTGAATTTAAATACCTGCATTGATCCACATTTTTCCTTTTGTTATTTACAGAACCAGCTCTGAAACATGATCTAGAAAGGTGAACAAACTTGACTTGTGTGATGTCACAACAGGATTGACATTGGAAAGAAATTTGTAGGGGCGTTCCCAACTAAGCCAACATAAAAATGAAGAAAAAATATTATAAAATATATGAAACACATTTGGACTCTCTTTCAGTAAAAAGGGTATTGATAATGGTATAATACATCAATATAGATCAACTTGTATTTTCATAATAGTGGACCTTTAAATATATTGCTGAGTATTTTAATAACAGAATGGGATCAAGATAAGTATTTTTCAAACTTTCTTACAGATCCAAGTTATTAACAATATCTTCTTCTTTTAAAATATTAGTTGAAATCATCATCTCCAAAAGATGACCAATACAAACATCCCATAAATCTATTAGCGTTACACAGTTGAAGCAGTAAATGTGCCAAAGGCGTGCCCTTTTGGATATGCAGAGCATGCACTTTTCAATCTAATTTTCTCTTGGAAATCAGACAGGAAATGATTTGAAGTCCTTAAACTCATGGTTGATGGACACATTGGGCTGTATAAATAGAAAACCAAGCTAGCAGCTAGAAGTGCAGTGACAAGATGAAATGGTGGGCAGGTGCACAGATTTATGAATGAAGTCCAGGGCTATGGGAGTTTGGAGGCGTCAAATATTTTAGCTACTAGTTGTGTCAACAGTATACTGTGTACCATTGGGTAAATTATTTTGGAAAATACTTGGATACAAACTTTAACAAAAACTAAAATAAGATTTGAAGAAAAAAAATGAACTGACAAATATGTTCTACAGTAGGCTGTGTTCTATGGTTTAAGCTGTAGACTTTACAAAATGGTGTCTTTTTTGGAAGTGCAGAGTGTCCACTTTTTCATCTAATTTTCTCTTGGAACACCATCAAATGTCCTTAATCTCACGGTTGATGGACATATAGTGCTGTATAAGTAGAAATCCAAGCTAGATGCTAGAAGTGCAGTGACAAGTTGAAGGGATGGGCAGGTGCATGGATTTATGAATGAAGTCCAATGCTATGGGAGTCAAGAGTAGTCAACTAATCTAGCTACTAGGTTGTGTAGACAGTATGTTTGATTTGATTTTTGATTTATTTTATTTTCCATTTCAATATCATTTTCACAATTTCAACAACAAATTATAATCATTTACAAGAGAAACAAAAATATTTACAAAGACAAGTCATGATACACAATGTTTGAAAAGCAGGTGATAGAGAGATGTTGACTAGTGTTGGGTAATTTTTTCAAATCAAAATCAAAATCAATGTTTCAATGTTAAGTGCACAAATGAATATGTGCATTTCAATTTACAACTTGTTTGCAGTTGATTTGTAACTTTCCCGCTAGCAACACGCTCTAAGAGCAGAAAAATCAATGATAAAATGATTTGGGAAACTACTTGGATACAAATGTTATCAACAAAAAAACTACAATAAAACAAAAAATTGACTGAGAAATATTCCACGGTACGCTTTGCTCTCTAGTTTGAGCTCTATAGACTTGACAAAATGGTGTCTTTTTGGAAGTGCAAACCAGCCAATACTATTTCATCTAATTTTCATTTGGAACGCCACCAAATATCCTTAAACTCATCGTTGATGGACATACAGGGCTATATAAACTAGAACTTTAAGGTAGAAGCTAGAAGTGCAGTGACAAGTTGAAGAGATGGGCAGGTGCATGGATTTATGAATGAAGTCCAACGCTACTGGAGGCATTAAAATGAACTCTCTGAGAGGGCTTTTGAATTGATTGGTGGCTTAACCCATTGTTGACTCAAATTGGGTGATCTCCACTCATTGGAAATAGGGGGAATTTAGAATTGGATTTCAAAGTATTAATGAAAGATGGGCTTAGTATTTTGCCAGGTGGAAAATAGTTAAAATAAATAAAGAGTATCTCAAAAGGATTGAATTACAGTTTACTAATACTGGAATTTTGTGGAATAACGATCTACAGTAGATGTGGAACTATTATAAGGTAACAAACATCCATGCAATCTAATGTTTGCCCACTTGCCAACAGGAACATTTTCATTGCAACTAAGCAATTTACATTTACACTGTAATGTTTTATGATAATGTAATCAGATTTTGGGGCCTATTTACTTGAAAATCAATGTTTTATTCATGCAAGAGACCATATGAACTCCAAATAATTTAATCATCCCCCAGGCAGGTCTATTAACCTTGGCCGCACTCAACATAATCTAGTTATTTGTCCACTGTCATGCACATAGGCAAGTATAGTGCATGATTGAACATGCTCTATTTATATATCATTTTAATAATCAGAAGCATGTGGAGCTAATCATAATTGATATAATGGGAATGTTAATATCTGAGCCACGCAGTTATCATAGTAAGGCATCTGTTTATGATAAAGCGGTATGCAACAACTGACGTCACGTAGGTATAGCATAGCATGATTACCAACCTCACAGATAATGAATCCCAGTTGCATCAATGTTTCAATAATCACAGAGCCATTTAAGCATATCTAAATCCAACAAGCAAATCACACACCTCATTCACAATGTAGAGCAGATTTTTACACAGTCATGGCTTTATTACACATACATAACACATAACATGTGTGTAATATGGGGCATTGGGGGCACTACCCCCCCCCCCCCTCCACCTTCCTAGAGTCGGAGCTAGGAATGTGCTAAATTTGAGACAAAAAGGATTCCAAAATTGCTAAAGAGGGCAACACATGTTAGTTCAAGACTTCTTTGTTTTTGTTTTTTGGTTAGTTAACCAATTGTTAAAAAATTTAAATTGGTGATGAGAAAATGTAATACTAGAGGATGAAAAATATGCTGCTCAACTTTTTCTTTTAATTTCCTTTCTTCTGAAGTTTCTGCCAAAACTGATATATACCAAGACGAAACAATTTATTTTCGCCATATGAAGTCGAACGCCAATTCAATGCTCTTTGCAATGCTATTGAAATTTGAACTGGCTTGTGATTGTCATGTACACACAGTTCAATATATGGTGCACGGATATATATTTTTTACACAGTCATGGCTTTATTACACATAACACATAACATGTGTGCAATGTGAGGCATTGGGGGCACTACCCCCCCCCCCCCCCCCCCCCCCCCCCTCCACCTGCTCAACTTTTTCTTTTAATTTCCTTTCTTCTGAAGTTTCTGCCAAAACTGATATATACCAAGACGAAACAATTTATTTTCGCCATATGAAGTCGAACGCCAATTCAAAATTGGAATTGGTATCTGATTGATCCACACAGTGCAGTACATGGATGGTTCACAGATTTATTGTCCAATAACCAATTTTATTTTAAGGAAATAGGTAAAATTGTGTAATACTGTAAATATCCAGCTCATTTAGAGCTTCAGCTGGGTCACTGACATCATTATCATCATTACCCATGATCCTTGTTTGTCGGAACTCATCCACACCTGCTAAATTGCTTAAGTGACGAACAGACCCCACAGAGCAAACACTTTCTGAAAAAATACTA
Source organism: Temnopleurus reevesii (assembly GCA_036244855.1). Taxonomy (NCBI): domain Eukaryota; kingdom Metazoa; phylum Echinodermata; class Echinoidea; order Temnopleuroida; family Temnopleuridae; genus Temnopleurus; species Temnopleurus reevesii. Next base: position 56,369 of record BQKZ01003264.1, read on the forward strand.
ATGGTTTTCAGGCTCAAGTAAAGTATCCATTAAGTATCCCGGCTAAGAGTGATAAATGCTTTGACAGAAATAACCAAGTTCAAGCTCGGTTAACCCTTTATCATCATTAAGGGGGGCATCTGTACTCTAGATTTGGCTGATTTATTTTCAGAACCAATAAGGTATTGTTTTTGTTTGTTGTTCTTCTAAACTAAAAAATCTGTCGTTTACTTGACTGAATTTGAATAGGTAATAGTAAAGAATTGACAAATATGCTTGCTGTATTTCAAATGCATTTTCAGGAATGAGGTATATAAATATGTACGTGACGTTCAAATTATTTTATTTACAAAGATTTTTTTTTACTACAGATATTGAATTGTATCTTTTTCAATATTATTTCAAGTTTAAAAAAAGATTACTTTCACTATTTTTTCTATCACCATTAAACTAGTGGAATAAAAGAATGCCATTCTTATTGAAGCTTTATCAGTCAAAATATTAAGAAATTTACCATGAGCAATATAGATAATAGCACTTAAAAACTGCAAATTGAAATGACTAAATGATTCGCACTTCTGAACTAAAATTGGTGTTTCATACATGTAGACATTATTATCCAATACATGCACTAGTCAGCACTCAGATAGATATATACCAGAAAGCATTTGATATGTGTGTTTGTAACAAGTGCAACTTGAAGCATTATTCACATCCAGTTTCAGATTCATATGTGCATCATATTGTAATTCCCATTCTGCTGATTAACATAAAAAGCATCATAAATGACAAATGATGACACTTACGATTGTATCTAATGATATATCTGGAATGACCTCACATACTACTAAAAATACGACCATATGCTCTGAACTAAAAGCTCGATAAACAGTAGTAACTCATCCATTATATCCTCTAAATTTCTCAGGAATCACAAGGTCACATGCATCCAATTATCCGTTCATTTTCAATTACAAGCCACCATACAACCTGAGCAGTCAGATGGATTACAATAACGCTAATGGCTACTGCCTTGATTGTGAGTTATATCTGACAGAGATATGGTTGCGCTACTCATGACTAGATCGATTCCAATTTCATAGAGGAGGTGTTGTGTGCTTAGAAAAATTGTGTTATTTTTTAACAAAATGTATCCTATTGAATCAGAGGCCTGTAAGGTGAAACATGGAATCAAACTTTACATGAACATTAGTTAAATCTACAGTTAACTGCAGAATTAATTGTGTCTATTTATGTTACAGACTCCTGGTAAAGCAATTTGTATGTCAAGGAACCATTATAAAAGTTTTTGATTACCTCAATGTAAAACAATTCTCTTCAGTTGAAAGAGGATTGTTTGATGACAGATTTTTGATGAAAATATATTCTCTAAAAATATGTAAATTGCGATTGAAAGTCATCTATTCACCATTCTTCCGTTTCCCCAGGAATCATAAGGTCACATACATCTAATTAACTGATCATTTTCAATTCCAAGCTACCATATACACAACTCCGGCCATCAGATGGTTTGCAGATAACGCTAATGGCCGCTGCCTTGATTGGTAGGCGATACCATGTTATCACGATTGAGTTACATCTGACAGTGATATGGTTTCGTCATGCACAATTTGATATCATCCCTGAATCGATTTCAATTTCAGAGAGTAGGTGCAATATGATGAGAAAAAATGATGAGAAATTAATTTGTATTTATTATCCAAATTCTTCTCAATGAATTTAGTGCAGCAGTAAGAATTTGTTTCTCAAGCAATTGAGCCTTACCGCTCATGATGTCGGTCTCCTGTGTAACATTATTCCATTTGAGATAATGTTAATCGTTGTGTTTTGTTAATTTTTTCTACATTTATTACGATTTACAATGTTTATGATCTATGTACTGACGTTTATATATGTTTGTTTATATTGTATTATTTGAATGCAGAAATAAAACCCAATCAATCAATCTATAGACGATTGCTTGATGATAGATTTTTATTGAAAATACATTCTCTAAAGGTACCAAATTATGATGATATTCATTCTCCATGCAATGAATACCAATTGAAGGTTATCTATGTATGTCTCTTTTGTATTTCCTAGGAATCATACGGTCACATGCATCTAATTAATTGATCATTTTCAATTCCAAGCTACCATATACACAACTCCGGCCATCAGATGGGTTGCGGATAACGCTAATGGCCGCTGCCTTGATTGGGAGGCGATACCGTGTTATCAAGATTGAGTTACATCTGACAGAGATATGGTTGCGCCATGCACAATTTGATATCATCCCTGAATCGATTTCAATTTTGTCAAGTAGATGCACTGTGATGAGAAAAAATTGTATTTATTATCCAAATTTATCTCAATGAATCTGATGCAAAAGTAAAAATTTGTTTCTCAAGGAACCATTAAAAAGTTTCTACAATAACTCAATCAAAAACAATTCTAATCAGTTGATAGACGATTGCTTGATGATAGTTTTATTGAAAATACATACTCTAAAAAAAGCAAATGATCCTGTCTATTCTTCACAAGGTGAATTCCAGTTGAAAGTCATCTTAATTATCTCTCTACCGTTTCCCAGGAATCATAAGGTCACATGCATCTAATTAACTGACCATTTTCAATTCCAAGCTACCATATATACAACTCCTGCCATCAGATGGATCACTGATAACGCTAATGGCCGCTGCCTTGATTGGTAGGCGATACCATGTTATCACGATTGAGTTACATCTGACAGTGATATGGTTGCGCCATGCACAATTTGATATCATTCCTGAATCGATTTCAATTTCAGAGAGTAGGTGCACTGTGATGAGAAAAAATTGTATTTATTATCCAAATTTATCTCAATGAATCTAGTGCAAAAGTCAAAATTTGTTTTTCAAGAAATCATTAAAAAGTTTCTACAATAACTCAATCAAAAACAATTCTAATCAGTTGATAGACGATTGCTTGATGATAGTTTTATTGAAAATACATACTCTAAAAAAAGCAAATGATCCTGTCTATTCTTCACAAGGTGAATTCCAGTTGAAAGTCATCTTAATTATCTCTCTACCGTTTCCCAGGAATCATAAGGTCACATGAATCTAATTAATTGATCATTTTCAGTTCCAAGCCACCATATACACAACTCCGGCCATCAGATGGTTTGCGGATAACACTAATGGCCGCTGCCTTGATTTGGAGGCAATACCGTGTTATCAAGATTGAGTTACATCTGACCGAGATATGGTTTCGTCATGCACAATTTGATATCATCCCTGAATCGATTTCAATTTTAGAAAGTAGGTGCACTGGGATCTGTTTTCATATTATCAAAATTCATTTAACCTTAAAATCTTGCGACTGAACAGGTTGAAGCCATCCAAATTTATTTTTCACAGAACAGTCCACTGCTCAAAACCATTCTTGTCAGATGATTTAGGTATGTATTTTAAGGTATGTTTTCTGTCTTGCACTTTCTACAAATCCCAGTCACCTGGATCCTTTTAAACAAAATGCAATCAAATGGATTATCACACGGTAATGTACGATAATATAATGTTAATGGATGCTGTTTTGAATGGAGGGCAAAACGTGTTATCAAGATTTAGTAAGGTCTGAGAGAATATGGTTTCTTCTCTCACAACTGGATATCATCCCTGAATCGATTTCAATTTCAGAAAGTAGGCGCGTTGTGATGAGGAGACATCTGTTTGTCAAACCAAATTTATTTAACCTTTAATTCTTGTAATTGAACTGGCTGAAACCATCTCATCTCTCTATAGAAGAAATTGAAAGGACAGTAGTTTGTGAATTTGTATTATAATCAATTTTTTTAAAACATCAATTTGGTAGAGTGGTGATTCCATTGTTTAGGTTAAATGTAAAAGTTTTATTATATATTTTTTCCTTGGACATGGTAGCACTAAATGCTGCCTGCAAAAATTTTATATTGATCATGAGAGAAATAAATGTCAATTTCAGAAATATATTATGTAGCAAATAACTTGACTGCTTGCACCAGTTTGTGTTTCTCAATATATTCCCTCCCTGTCTACCCCCTCAAACCCCTCAAACACCTCCCCCGCCGCCTCTCTCTCTCTCTCTATTTCGCTCCCTCACTCCCTCCGCCCCCCTCTCTCTCTCTCTCTCTCTCTCTCTATCATTCAGCTCAGTTCACAAAAGCTCCACAGGTGTTAATCAAGCTGCCACATGGCTTCATTCCTTCATGATCCAATAATTGAAGTTGATCTCCCTGCTGTTTACTGTCGGAAGCCATCTTGCCAATCGATCAAAAGGGGGGGTGATATTTATTGTTATGATACATGATACAAAGAAGGGATTACGTGGTATAATAATACATATAACATTTATATAATGGTCAATACGAAGTGCTTCTAAGCACTCTGCGCATTATTATCTGGCTATAGCACTGCTACCATTTGGTACTCACTGCATTCAAGGAATCTTTTCCCACTGATACCCATTCACCTCACATGGGATGAGTGCACCCCAATACGGATAACTTATGCAGGTTGAGTGACCCATCCCTAAACATAAAGCTCTTCAGAAGATAATTTGAGAGAATACAAACACACAGACAATTTGAGGGAATGTCTGGTTAAACCAGGGAGCTGTAACATAAAAGAGATATGTTTGATAAAACATTTATTGTATATAGATGCAATTTATAATAGATGCAATTTATATAGCGCACGTATCCACTCTGCTGAATGCTCAAGGCGCTTTAAATTATTATTACCCTGGTTTTAGCCCAGCAGCCATTCACAGCGCGCTTGGCATTTAAAAGAATAAATATTCCTGCCAGGTACCCACTCACCTCACCTGGGTTGAGTGCAGCACAATGTGGACAAATTTCTTGCTGAAGGAAATTGACACCATGGGTAGGATTCGAACTTACGACCCTCTAGTTGAAAGGCGAGAGTCACGACCACTACACCACGGCGCCACCACGGCGCCTCCACGGCGCCTATGGTACAATCAATATTTATTGTGAGTTGAATTGCATCTTTTATGTTACAGGCTCCTGGTCATATAAGAAATATCAACCAAAACAAAATCAAACGGAAATGTTCATAATTACCAATCACTTTCTCTGAACAGCAAAATTGTAAAAGGTCATGAATTATTATATTTCTTCACCTGTACCGCCATTCTCAACCTTCTCCTTTCTTCAAGGCAGGGTAACTCAAGCTCACATACCCCTGAGGCGATACAGGAGACGAATGTCATTTCCTATTCACTGGAAACTCTTAAACCGTGAAAGATGTGGAGCAAAAAATGGTAATTATATGAGAAGGTGTGCTCATGTGACAATGTGTAGATCATTTGGTGCATCGTAACGCTTGTCTTCCTGTTAACCAACTGGAGTAAAAGACAGGTAGCTTCATGAAAAATGGAATAAACTCTTCTACAAATACCTACTAAATTTATCTTTGCCAACTAGTTTTTTCTCATGATCAATCAAGAACAAATTGATTTTTGCAATGACAAGAGATTAGAGCTTTTTAAATATATTTCCTTAACATAAAAGCCAGAAATCATGAAAATTATTTTGTATAAAACTGTCAATGACATTTCCTGAAGCATTTTAATTTTGTGGAGTTAGATTATTAAAACTTCTAAAAATCTAAAATTAACCAAGGATTAGACAAAGACTATTTCCTATTCACTGGGAACTCTTAAACCGTGAAAGATGTGGAGCAAAAAATGGTAATTATATGCAGCAGGGGTAAGAAGGTGTGCTCATGTGACAATGTGAAGATCACTTGGTGTATCGTTCTGCTCGTCTTCCTTTTAACCAACTGGAGTAAGAGACAGGTCGGCAGCTATATAGACTGAAAAAAATTATTGCTCTCTAATCTAAAATATTTTATGACTTCATGAAATATTCTCTTCAAGAAATACCTACTTGATTTGTCTTTGTCAATTAGATTTTNTGTGTGCTAACCTTGCTAACAGCGATTCAGACTAAAAACAATGGTAAAATAAAATGGTAATTATATGCAGCAGGGGGAGAAGGTGTGCTAATGTGACAATGTGAAGATCACTTGGCGCATCGTCATGCTTGTCTTCCTATTAACCAACTAGAGTAAAAGACAGGTCGGCAGCTACATGTATATTTGATTTGATTTGATTTGATTTATTTTATTTCCATTTAAATATCATTTTCACAATTTCAACAACAAATTATAATCATTTGCAAGAAAAATTATTGCTCTCTAATCTAAAATATTTTATGAGTTTATGAAATATTCTCTTCTAGAAATACCTACTTGATTTGTCTTTGTCAATTAGATTTTTCCTCATGTTCAATCAAAATCATATTCAATTTTGCAATTACCCAAGATCTAATATCTTTAAATACGTGTCCTCCAGGAAATAACACTGCAAGAAGTGGGGAGATATATAATATCTTGTAAATAATTAATATTTTATGTTAGTCAGATATCAGATTTTTCAGAAACACCTACTTTGATAATGAAAAACAGCCCTAAGTAGAAACAAAAATATATACATCATGCTTTAAAAAACTTGTCAATAACCATTTCTTTAAACTTTTAACAACATTTTCTGGGCAGTAAGTTGTTTGTTAAATACTAAAATCAACAAAAACTGACAAAAATACTATTTCTTGTTTCTGGGTTCTCTAAGACCATGAAGGATGTGGAGCAAAAAATGGTAATTACATGCAGCAGGGGGAAGAAGGTGTGCTCATGTGACAATGTGAAGATCACTTGGTGTATCGTTCTGCTCGTCTTCCTATTAACCAACTGGAGTAACAGATAGGTACCTGGCTAACGGCGTTTCAGACTAAAGACAATGGTAAAATAAAATGGTAATTATATGCAGCAGGGGGAGAAGGTGTGCTAATGTGACAATGTGAAGATCACTTGGTGCATCGTCATGCTTGTCTTCCTATTAACCAACTGGAGTAGAAGACAGTTATCTATCTTGCTAACAGTGATTCAGACTTAAAACAATAGTAAAATAAAATGGTAATTATATGAGGGAGAAGGTATGCTCATGTGACAATGTGAAGATCACTTGGTGCATCGTCATGCTTGTCTTCCTATTAACCAACTGGGGTAAAAGACAGGTAGCTACCTAGCTAACAGCGATTCAGACTAAAAACAATGGTAAAATAAAATGGTAATTATATGTAGCAGGGGGAAGAAAGGTGTGCTCATGTGACAATGTGAAGATCACTTGGTGCATCGTCATGCTTGTCTTCCTACTGACCATCTGGCATGTAACAGACAGTTACATGTACATGTGTAGCTACTTTGCTTATTAGCTTTTTGGACAAAAGACAATGATTGCTTTCCAATTCAAATTCTGTACAGTGGGTTCATTTTTTTTAAGTCATGCAACCTTGCAAATGCAAAATATTAGATGAAAAATTGAATATAATGACAAAAGTTTATACAAAAATGAAACTTTTTGTACAGTGCAATTGTGAAAGTTCCTCTGTGTTGTTTTTTAGTATTTCTGTATACTGCATAACACAATCATATTTGAAAATCCCTCCCAGTTTAGGGGAATCATAGATGATCTAAAGGTACTTGGATCAAGTCACAGATTTGAAAAATGAAATGATGTTCAGCCTTAACATAACATAACCAGGAATTATGAAGAAAAAAAAACACCAAAAAAAACTAATTCATAATGATTTAACATCAAAACTCAGCATTTTTAGACTCAAAACATTTTTATGGATTCAAAATATTCAGACCGACATTCAAAAATAAAACAAGAATCAGTCCTGGCTATTAATCTTTCAACATTATAAAATTGTTCAGCTTTTTCCACATCTGTTTAATTCCATAACTGGCAGACCCATTAGACCACGACGCCACCCTATAGCCTCCCACATCCTGCCCTGTTAGACAGCTCATGGTCATATGTCTCCCTGAGTCACGATGCATACGATTTCCTATTCCTTCCTTCAATAAGTTCACATCTGGTCGAGATAACACTTCAAGAGATAACTTCTCGACCTTTCTATCACTATTCGCATGTTCAGGCATGTTTCCTTTAATGTCTAAATCTGATTTTTTTTTTAGGAACCCAAGTAATCCTCTTCCCATTTCTTAAAATGTGTTTGGTTCCTTTCTTCACAAACTTCACATCTAATCAAGATAACACTTCCAGAGATAACTTCTCGACCTCTCTATCACTCTTTGCATGTTCATGAATGTTGTTTTGTTTAATGTCTACGATAACATTTTCCCCATACATGAAACTACATATTCTATCCCTCTTTCTTGCACTACAAAGCATTTGATTAACAAACTTCATGTTTGCTAAAGATAAAACTTTGATCTTTACATCACTCCTCACATGGTTCTTGTTTTTTCTCTTTATACCAGCAACATACTTTCTTTAACCATCATTCCATTGTTTTGTTCATTTTCTCTCCTTTCTTTGCTATTTTCCCCCTATTTCCTCCTTCCTCTCTTTAATATTATTCTCCCTATTTCCTCCTTCCTCTCTTTTGCATTCTCTACACAAACTAATTGCTGACATGTCGTCCTTCGCAAACTTCACATGTGGTGGAGCTAACACTTCAGACTTAACTTCTTGACCTTTATATCACTCTTCACATGTCCATGAATGTTTTATTTAATGTCTGTGATCTAATTCTCCCTTTCTATAAATGAACCCATGTTACCTGCACCTCCTCCTTGTCAATACATTTGGCTCCTTTATTGACCAATTTCACATCTGGTCAAGATAAAACTTCTAGAATTGCCTTCCTGAGCTATCTATCACTCTTCACATGTTCATGAATGTTTCTTTAAATGTCCATGATCTGATTGTATCATATAGTACTTGATCCCTATCACCCATTCATTCCCCTTGCCGTACGATGCATTTAGTTCCTTTATCGACAAATTTCACATCTGTTCAAGATAAAACTTCTACAATTGCCTCACTGATCCTGTCTATCACTCTTCACATGTTCATGAATGTTTCATCCCTCACCACTCTGTACCTGATCCCAAGTCATTTGCTCCTCATCCCCTTATCTTACAATGTGTTTGAGATAACACTTCAAGAATGGCATTGTCAACCTTTCAATCATCTTCATGAATGTTTCATCCCTTTCCACTCTGTACCTGATCCTGAGTCATTTGCTCTTCTTCCCCTTGTCGTAAAATGCATTTGGCTCCCTGATTGACCAACTTCACATCTGGTGAAGATAACACTTCTAGAATTGCCTTCCTGATCTTCATATCACTCTTCACATGTTCCTGAATGTTTCTTTAAATGTCCATGCTCTGATTGTATCCTATCGTACATGATATTCCCCTCATTCCACTCATTCCCCTTGTTGTACAATGCATTTTATTTCCTTTATACCGACAAATTTCACATCTGGTCAAGATGAAACTTCTAGAATTGCCTCACTGATCCTGTCTATCACTCTTCACATGTTCATGAATGTTTCATCCCTCTCCGCTCTGTACTCGATCCCAAGTCATGCGCTCCTCTTCCCCTTGTCGTAAAATGCATTTGGCTCCCTGATTGACCAATTTCACTTCTGGTGAAGATAACATCTCTAGAATTGCCTTCCGGATCATTCAACCACTCTTCACATGTTCATGAATGTTTCTTTAAATGTCCATGATCTGATTTTATCATATCGTACATGATCCCTATCACCCAGTCATTCCCCTTGCCGTACAATGCATTTGGTTCCTTTATTCACAAACTTCACATCTAGTCAAGATACCACTTTTGGAATTGCCTCACTGATCCTGTCTATCACTCTTCACATGTTCAAGAATGTTTCATCCCTCTTCACTCTGTACCTGATCCCAAGTCATTTGCTCTTCTTCCCCTTATCTTACAATGCATTTGGTGTCTTTTTTCACAAACTTCACATCTGGTCAAGATAACACTTCAGAGTTGCCTCACTGACATTTATATCACTCTTCGCATGTTCATGGATGTTTTGTTTAATGTGTGTGATCTAATTGTCCCTCTCCCTACATGATCCTACGTTATCCACTCCTCTTCCCTTGTCTTACAATGCAATTTGTTCCTTTATTGACAAATTTCACATCTGGTCAAGATAAAACTTTTAGAATTGCCTCACTGATCCTGTCTATCACTCTTCACATATTCATGAATGTTCATCCCTCTCCACTCTGCACCTGATCCCAAGTCATTTGCTCCTCCTCCCCTTATTTTACAATGCGTTTGAAAAATAAACTAAAACATCTAGTCGAGATAACACTTCAAGAATGGCATTGTTAAACTTTCTATCACTTCTTATATGTTCATGCATGTTTCTTTAAATGTCCATGATCTGCTTGTACCTTACAGTACCTGATTCAATGTTATCCGCTCATCATGCACTTGTCTTACAACCACATTTGCTTCCTTAATGACGAATTTCACATCTAGTTGAGGTAACACTTCTAGAATAGCATTGTCAACCTCTCAATCAATCTTCACATGTTCATGAATGTTTCATCCCTCTCCGCTTTGTACCTGATCCCGAGTCCTTGTCGTAAAATGCATTTGGTTCCTTGATTGACAAACCTAACATCTGGTCCAGATAACATTTCCAGAGTTAACTTCTCGACCTTTCTATCATTCTTTGCATGTTCATGAATGTTTCGTTTAATGCTGATGATCTAATCATCCCTCTCCGTAAATGAACCCATGTTACCTGCACCTCCTCCTTGTCTTACAATGCATATGGATCCTTTATTGACAAATTTCACATCTGGTCAAGATAAAACTTCTAGAATTGCCTCACTGATCCTGTCTATCACTCTTCACATGTTCATGAATGTTTCATCCCTCTCTGCTCTGTACCTAATACCAAGTCGTCCGCTCCTTTTTCCCCTTGTATTGGGTTCCTTTATTGACAAACTTCACATCTGCTCTAGATAACACTTCTAGAATTGCCACCCTAATCTTTACATCGCTCATTTCATGATAACAAAATGGTTTTTAATGTCTATGGTTGTCAGTATTATTACATTAGCCTGCAATATTGGCCTCTTACCCGTCAACCCTAACTTAGGTTTGATTCTTAACAAACTCCATATCTACTGTAGATAACGTTCTTACTATTTCAGTGTGCTGTTGCTTGGTTAATTCATATTTCTGAAATCGCATCTCAAATTGTCTTTAGTATACCAATTCTTGTATCATTTTGTCATTAAGTAGGGTTGTTAAACATTTTTTAAACTAGTTATTTTACGCAGTTCTCTCTATTTCATGGTATTTCTTTTGCATGTCCTTTTCTTTTACTTTTTGTTTACTTTTGTGTATAATTTATTGTTATATTTTTGTTTGTATACTATTGTTATTATTAAGAAGGACCCCATGGAGGAACAGAGCCACTTTGACAATGGCTCTGAAATGGGCAATCCATCCGATATTCATATAATTCCTCTAGCATTCATGTTGTATATATTTGTTTTGTATTTTTATTGAGTATCAGAAATAAAATCAATCAATCGATCAATAACAGTTAACGGTTTCTTGCTGACACCTAACCCTTTGCAAGGTTCAATGTATTCTCATTCTCCATAGGAATTGGTGCCTCCTTATTTCTCAGAGCGCCATCTGAATGTATCCTTGCCATCAATCTCCATATTTATCCTTTCCCCTCCCTTTCCATGTGTCCACATTGGGGAGGGGGAGATTTGAGGTAAGACGGGTGCAAGGTGGGCCACCGGGGGGGGGGGGCAGAATTTGACCTGGAATTCAAAATTCCATATTGGTCAGGGTTCCACAGGCTGTAAAATCATGGATGGGGACCTGCTCTATTATATCAATAAATGCATTATAGTTCAAGGTTCTGAATAGTAGCAAAAAAAAAAGTCTAAATAGTAGAGCCTGTAGAATAAGTGGTAGAATAAGTGACAGCAGAAGTTGAAGTAGTCATTAAATATTATGATAACCAATATTACTAAGACTTAGGAGACATCTTCACAGCATCAAGGCAACACAAATACTAAAATGCATTCTGGAAAAAATATTACATTCTAAATGTTTCATGGAAATAGATGTAAATTTAAGTAATCAGAATTAACCAAGAAAACATAATGAGTTACCAGAAGCCCATCTCCATGACGTGCCAGTGCGCATACACCTGAACATCTTCACAACATTCGTGATTACAATATCCAATTCCCCAAGCCTACTCTTTCATTCACCCTCTATGCATAAATGATTTGACATCTAGTTTTGATGGGTTTTCCAGTCTCTAAGGCGCATTCTCACTACTAAAATGTTCTCGCTGGAAGATTATATTGACAAGATTCTGTTCGCGTCTTTCAAATAGTGACATTAAAGGTCATTCGCTTTTTTCTCTCCTCTTCTCCTAGCTTAAATATTCAAACAATCGTAATTACATCCAATCCCCCAAGCCTACCCTTTCATTCATCCTCTATACATAAATGATATCACATCTGGTTTTGATGGGTTTTCCAGTCTCTAAGGCGCATTCTCACTACTACATATTTCCCACTGGAAGATGAAATTGACTACATGTAGATATTGTTCATGTCTTTCAGATGGTGACTTTAACAGTCATTCCTTTTTTCTCTCTTCTTTTCCAGGCGTAAATATTCAAACAATCATAATTACAATCAATCCCCCAAACCTACCCTTTCATTCATCCTCTATGCATAAATGATATCACATCTGGTTTTGATGGGTTTTCCCCCGTGCCTAAGGCGCATTCTCACTACTACAAATTTCCCACTGGAACATCACATTGACTAGATACTGTTCATATCTTTCAAATAGTGACATTAAAGGTTATTCGCCTTTTTCTCTCCTCTTCTTCTAGCGTAAATATTCAAACATTTGTAATTACTTCCAATCCCCGAGGCCTACCCTTTCATTCATCCTCTATGCATAAATGATATCACATCTGGTTTTGATGGGTTTTCCCCGTGCCTAAGGCACATTCTCACTACTACAAATTTCCCACTGGAACATCACATTGACTAGATATTGTTCATGTCTTTCAGATAGTGACATTAAAGGTCAATCACTTTTTCTCTCCTCTTCTCCTGGTGTAAATATTCAAACAATCATAATAACATCCAATCCCTGAAGCCAACCTTTCATTCATCCTCTATGCATAAATGATTTCACATCTGGTTTTGATGGGTTTTCCAGTCTCTAAGGCACATTCTCACTACTACAATGTTCCCACTACAAGATCATATTGACTAGATACTGTTTACGTCTTTCAGATGGTGGCATTAAAGGTCATTACCTTTTTTTCTCTCCTCTTCTCCTAGCTTAAATATTCAAACAATCGTAATTACAATCAATTCCCCAAGCCTACCCTTTCATTCATAAATGATATCACATCTGGTTTTGATGGGTTTTCCAGTCTCTAAGGTGCATTCTCACTACAACAAATTTCCCCCTAGAAAATCACGTTGACTACATTCTGTTCACGTCTTTCAGATGGTGACACTATAGGTCACTTTTTCTTTCTCTCCTCTTCATAGATATTCAGACAGTTGTAATTACATCCAATCCCCCAAGCCTACCCTTTCATTCATCCTCTACATGCATAAATGATATCACATCTGGTTTTGATAGGTTTTCAGTCTCTAAGGCGCATTCTCACTACTACATATTTCCCACTGGAAGATCAAATTGACTACATGTAGATATTGTTCATGTCTTTCAGATGGTGACTTTAAAAGTCATTCCCTTTTCCTCTCCTCTGCTTCTGGTGTAAATATTCAAACATTCGTGATTACAATATCCAATCCCTGAGCCTACCCTTTCATTCATCCTCTATACATAAATGATATCACATCTGGTTTTGATGGGTTTTCCCGTCTCTAAGGCGCATTCTCACTACTACAATGTTCCCACTGCAAGATCATATTGACTAGATTACTGTATAAGCTGAAATTTGGGTGGTTTCATTTTCAAAAGTTTTGCAATACTTAATTCGCTAAAATTTTTGATCTCAAGAATGCACATCAATATACAACGACATTGTAAAAAAACATGATTAACAACATGCTAAATTAAACTTGATATATAAATCATAGTTATGGTTTATAATTTCAGTTTAATTTGGAACCTATGTTATGCTTTTAAATAGGCTCCAAATGTTTCACCATACATGAACTACAGATTTTTTTTGTAATTTTTTTTTCTTGGATACTATTTAATATTTAATATTGAAAGAGCATGTTGTTTATTTTTGTAAAATATAAAGGAACAGACCAGTCAACAAATTAATCAAATTAAACTAGTATGCAAAACAGCTATGTACAGTTTAATGTAATGTGGTTTTGATATACATGTAATATCTGAGCTATACGCCTTGAATGGAAAACCCATTATAATGCCATACACACCTGAAAAATTACAAATGCCTCCCGAAAACTAAACTTTTTAGGTGCTTTAATGCAAATCACATATTCAAGCATTTATTAGTGTTTGTCTTTCTAGACTAATTCATGAGAGATTGAGGTAATACAAAATGATCTAATTGGCAATGGGCACCCACACCACCCACGTAGGAGCGTCATTCTCACCTCTCCTGGTGGGGTTGCACAAAATCATCATAGCGACAAGTTTGGTGTAGTCTGGCTACTTTGGAGTCAACCCATGCCAGCAGTCTGTACCAACATTTACGATACAATATCTTAGGAATCTTCTTAAATTTACTGCATCTTCATAATAGTCACAATACATGCTAGACAATGCACATTTATTACATTCATCATTTCATGTAGCATAAAAAAATGTGTTTCCCTCAAATCATTCTTTTTGTTTTTAAATACCAAGCCACCTATTGTTGTAATGTTGCAGATTTCCTTTTGCTTTAATCTCTCCTTCGCTACTCCTTTTCCTCCATTCTTTGTTCTACGCATCCCGTCTTATATTTGTAGTTACGTTGTGTATTCTAGTAACATCTAACACAGTCTTTGCATCCTGGATTTGCAGCCGTTTTTATCTAAGCATTTACTTCATGATTTTCCCCTCCTACATTCTC
>BQKZ01003265.1:16661-26840 GCA_036244855.1 Temnopleurus reevesii
CCCCCCCCCCCCCCCCCCCGGTATCAAAATCCTGGGTGTGCGCCTTGATAAGCATAACATAATCATTTTTTTACGAACTGATTCTTTTGAAAATACGAATTTGACTGTTAAATTATATAGCTGCCTCTAATGACATCATAATTTGCTTGTTATCCGGCATGTACATAGTTATTTCTGAGATTTTCATCAAATTCTGTGCATATGATACTTGATAGCAATGAATGAGAATTAAGTTGCTGTTTATCAAGAAAGAGAATATTGAATTTGTGCTGTACGTGTCTGTGGGGCACGACACTTAAACATTTTGCACTTATCTTTGGTTATAGCTATTCCCTTATGTCAATAAAGTGATACAAAATCCTGCAACATGTTCATGATATTATATTTCATTTTATATATAGGCCTATTTGAAGACAAAATGGGATGAAAATATTCGCTTTTACCAAAACTTTACTTTGGCTTTAGATATTACCGGCAATGAAGAATGAAACTCATCAGGTTTTTTTTTCTGTAATATTTTTTAGATATTTGTGAAACCTAGTTGCGAATAGTTTTTGAATATTAATGAAGAATTAGTGAATATGTATTGTGATGAGATGGAAAAGGAGAATGACTGCTAACTGATTAAATATACCCGCTATTATTTTCAGATGTCACCACGAAAGAAACGATAGCGAAGAATTGTCAATCCTAATGCCCAGCCTGGCATTGCACAAGCTCATCTAAACAGAAGTTTTTCGGTCCTTCCCTACGCAGCAACGGATTTGAAAAATGGACACATCCTTTATATTTACAAGACTTCTGAAAAGAGTCGTGCTGAAACAGAGAGGAAAGTGAGGTTCCACTTTAATTTGAAGGAATCAGACAGCTTAACCATCAATTCGAAGGTGCATGCTACTGTAAAGACATTGCAAAAGTTTAGGAGGCTGAGCAATGAAAAGGAGTTCCATACATTTGAAATGATCTGTGCTGAAACTTTTCATCTTCCTCAAAGCAGTGATGACAGTCCAACTTCTCGAGAACAAGATTCTGGCAATGGGAACAGCAAGGATGGAGATTCATGCATTGGTGACTCTGGGACTAGTAACAGCATCTCTACTGTGACCACACCCTCAGAACACAATATTGAATTAAAGGATGGGAAAGATGAAGAACTACATATAAAACCTAGATTACGTTCAAATACATTGGCAAGACAGCTTGCAGAAGAAAAAGCAAAGTACTTAAAACTGAGAAAAGCACACGACGAGTTGTTGAAAAGTAAGTCAATCAAGTACCAAAAACTGCAAAGGAAACTGAAAGATAAAGAAGAGCAGTTGAAATGCTTAGAATGGGAAAATCTTATTCTTAGGGAAGAAATTGAATATCTACAGGCTACCAGAAATAATGCACAACATAGCGCTTTAATAATATGAAGTGTTTCTAAAGACCCTGTGCATTCTTGCCCGGCTATAGCATGGCTACCATTTGGCGCTCACTGCATTCAAGGAATTTTCTCCTACTTTTAAATATTTACCTTACAGTTACCTAGGTAGAGTACAGCACCATGTGGATAAATTTGTTGCTGAATGGAATTAACACCATTGGTGGGATTTGAACCTACGACCCTTTGGTTGAAAGGTGAGAGTCAGAACAACTACACCACAACAAACGCCTCAGTAATGTTTGCTGTCATAGGTCAAAAGTGCCAATGTTGTTAAGGTCCGGGTCACATAGGACCCCGGAAGCAACACGATCGAACACGACTCTTCGTAAGTTCACAGATAACTGTCTCCGAACAAACAGTTGTGTTGACTCGTGTTGCTTCCGGAGTCCTATGTGACCGGGGCATAAATACGGCACAGTATCTCCCGTAATTTGTAGGCTTTAAAGAGGCTTGAAAGAGGCACATCTGCACCCAGAAATCAGAAGCGCTTGTACATGTACTACCCAGTGTTTTAGAGACCAACTACAGTCAACTCTGCCTAAATAGAACTTGTCTTAGTCAAATAATTGTTGATGTGACTTTTTGGAACGAATGATACAAAACCAGTTTTATTAGTCTCTTCTAAGTCGAACAGATTTGTGTGGTCCCAACATATTTGCCTTGGGCAGAGTTACCTGTACATTTAGGAAGTTCTTGAATGGCACCCAAGTTCTATCAGTTTAAGTATGAATTGCTTCTTCTTCAGTGATGTAAGAACACTATTAGGCTGTCATTTTACTGTCCTGATGAAACTCTGAAACCACATGAAGTACACTCCCGAAAGTTAGTCACCGAAGTATACTGTACAACATGAATGTACTGAGTCAACAGGATGATAGAACACATTTTGTGTTATTTTTCAAAAACTTTTGATGCAGGGGTCTTCGAAAATACATCAAATGCATGAGAAGAAAAGGAAAAAAGTCTATACATGTACCATATATGACCATTATTATTTTGCCACGGTTTACTGTTTGTCGCAGATATTTTAAAAAAATGAAAACAGTCATTATATTGTTTAACAAATCCTTGTATTGGCAACTTTTAACATTCTAATACATTTTTGGTGCTAAAGATTTAATGTGGTAACATCATTTTTATTGGAATGTTTTAAAAGGAGAATAAGAATCTTTAATGTTGCCAATTTCAGAAAGGAATAGTTACTTATTTTGTTGCAAAATAATCCCCGTCTTGAAAGGGTCTAAAGGGGTGTTGTTCAAAATCAACTGCATATCAACTGTAACGTTGTAACTTGTAACGCACATTTTCATTCATACATGGTGTGGGCATTTAAAAGACGCGCATGAAATAATGATTTTGATTGGCATATTCAGATCAACTGTAACTTGCGATCAATTGCAGCTTTTGAACAACACCCCCTATTTTTAAAAATAATCCCATTTTGATGATTCACGATCATGTAGCCCTAAATGAAGGAATTATGATTCATATACAAAACGGTCTGTTATTGGCCAATGTTGGATTTATTGAAATTGTATAGGCATGGCAAGAAAGGGATGAAGTAAAAATTGTCAAAATACATGTATATTGAAATTACTAATGTTTGTGGAAAGAAGGAATTAATAAATCAAATTCTATCCTTCAAAATGGGCATATTCATGGTGGCCTTTGCTTATTAGATTGTGAGTATGTCATTTAATAGGCTTTTTGAAAATTGATATAATGAAAATCATTGGGCCTATTTTAATATGATAAGATAGCTTCCATCAAATTATTCTACGAAGCTGCCTGTCTAGATAATGTGAAAGGAAAGTCAAAGAGATGTCATATTATTTTTTCTTCACATATCATATTCAACAAAAAAATCAGTGGATATTGAAGAAATATGTTCTAGCCTTCCTTTAAGCAAGGTTTGAAATGCTCTTCCATCACTTGTTTTCTTACAATTCTGGCTTGAACTTTAAATTTTTTGTCTGAATGTGGGCTCGTTTAGCGTGGAATTGCCCGATGACAAAATTGGAGTTTTCGGTAATTTTGCAAGATTTTTTTTAATTGCAAAAAGGTTTGTACACTGGAGCTGTGCTCTGTCGATTTTGGATTTAAACACAAAATCTGGATCATGATGATGGCTTTCAACCTACATGTATGATATATTTTTTTCTGCAGTATAATGGAATAAGCTACAATTCAGTGTGAGCAGAATAGACAAAAGACTGGGACGAAGTAAACAACTTCATTCAAGCATTTACCATAGCTTCATGATCACAAAAAAAAAAAAAATCCCAGGTATGACCCTTGTTCCACATTTTGGACAGAATTAGGAGGATTGACATTATTTCTTTTGTCTTAATGATGATAATAGGTCCATTCATATAGCGCAATCACTATATGCATATATTTTACTGTGCTTGATACATGTACTAAGTACATGTACTACCCTGGCTGGCCACTCAGGCGCTCAAGCATTTCGAGGAATAAATTCCTACCAGGGCGGTGTTTCACCAAGTCGTTCTTAAAGTTACGCATGACTTAACGTTCGACTGGTATCAGTTCTTGCGCTGAATGCGCGTCATAATATGAACCATTACACACAAGAAGGGGTACCACTCGAACCAGTCGAACGTAAAGTCGTGGGTGAAGTCTTTCTTATTTTGGTGAAACACCGCCCAGGTACCCATTTCCACCTGGGTTGAGTGTTCTTCTATTGTTAAAGGGAAACCAGCCTTTGGAATTACCGTGCTATCATTGAATGAAGAAAAATCAGATGAACAAATTGTGAAAATTTGAGCAAAATCGGACAACCCGTTCAAAAGTTATGATATGACGATCCCTATCGCTGATGGGGATCCGTGCGATCGTCAAATTCAATGGAATCTGTGACGTCATGTCGAACAACTTCACAATCACTTTGTACATAGAATTTTTTAAAATGGATTAATGAAAAATTTAGAGTACGGTTGCAACATCATTCTTCTCAAAATACATGCAGAATCAATACAGAAATGCTATACCCCAAACGAAATTGGCATTTTGTTGACTTTTTCCGAAAAAGGGAGAAAATGTGAAAAATTGTATACAGAGTGAATGAGGAGTTGTCCGACATGACGTCACGGATTCCGTCGGATTTGCCGATCGCACGGATCTCCATGAGCGGTAGGGATCGTCAGGATCTCCATGAGCATGATGAGCGGTAGGGATCGTCATATCTCTGTCACTTTGAAAAGTCATAACTTTTGAACGGGTCGTCTGATTTTGCTCAAATTTTCACAGTTCGTTCATCTGATTTTCCTTCATTCAATGAGAGCACGATAATCCCAGGGGTTGGTTCCCCTTTAATGTTTGAATGGAGGTTGTTCCAGGCCTTTGTCCCGTCTGCTCATAGTGATTACTTGTATCATCTCTTCTCTTCTTCTGACGACCAGACATCATTCAATATCTCGCTTTATGACAACCACAACATACAGAATATGTAAAACAATCATATTGATTGAAATAAATCATTTATTTGAACGATACAAAAATTAGTTATTTAGAAAAATTATATATACATCTAATATATTTGGGCCAATTGCACGACATGGTCTTAGCGATCCTCTTCTTGCTAAGACGTCTAAACTTCTTGAGCCAACCTCTTATCATAGACACAAACGTGACTACGTCTATATTATGATGGTGTCACAGTAAGGTAAGACGTCTTAGCAAGAAAAGGAGAGTTAAGACCATTTCGCGCAATTGCATGGCCCCTGTTCACATCCACATTATTAAACTAAACATTACCAAAAAATAAACCAGTTTTTGTGGAAACCACCTTTTGAAAACTAGACGAGAAAAGGGTCTTGGTTAGTGGTTTTAGGAACCAACACAGGATTGCTGCATAGATACAAAGAAACTCCAACATAGCAACGATCACATTGAAACATATGCGAAAGGACAACCACAAATATAAACAATAGGTGATACTATTGTGCACCGACCCCACCCCCACTGTAAGCACCTGGGTGTAGCACGAATTTGCTAATAAGGGGTGCAAAGTTTGCTAAAACCATATTTTGTTGTTTGTCTTGCTTGTCAGAGGCCTAAGGTAGGGGCGCCAAAACAATTGATCCACAGATATATAAAATCTTGTAACAATCCTATGTTGTATGCCTCTTTCTTAAATCACTTATGGTATTTTTTTAGATTCAATCGAGTAGATAGATATGTTTATTTGAACAGGAACAGGTGGAAGACATATCTTGCTTTTTGATAAGCTATTATTTGTTTGTTGATTATCAGCAACAAATAATTCACAATGAAACAAAATAAATATTTGTGAAATTATACGACTCTTCAAACAAACAATCTATTAGAATTCTAAGACTGATGAGATGGTTATGCATTAATTAATTAGACCGAGCTGCAGGAAGTTCTGTGTAATACGATGGCTTATGTTTTCAGTGCAAAAAATGTTTATCACTTATTACCACGATTTTCATATCGTGCCAAGTATTGGCACGATAGATATGTTTATTTGAACAGGAACAGGTGGAAGACATATCTTGCTTTTTGATAAGCTATTATTTGTTTGTTGATTATCAGCAACAAACAAATCGTGCCAAGTATTGGCACGATTTCTATACACTCACCGATTGAATAATTACTTTGAAAAATTGCACAAAATGGTCTTAGCTATCCTCTTCTTGCTAAGACGTCTTATCTTCTTGTGCTACCCTCAACCAGGGGCCAATTGCACGAAATGGTCTTAGCTATCCTCTTCTTGCTAAGACGTCTGAACTATTTGTGCCATCTTTTTAACATAGTCATATCGACGTAAGTGTCTATGTTACTAGGTTGGCACAAGAAGTCAAGACGTCGTGATAAGCAAGAAGAGGGCAACTGAGACAATTTCGTGCAATCGGCCCCAGTATGCCACATCCTCGGAAAGACGTACCATTATTGCCATTTCAGCGTGGTTTTAGCTCTAGCCATGTCTGTGGAGGGTGGATTTAAATATGAAATTCTAAGAAAATTGGTGTCACATTCATTACGGAAAGACGATGAAAACATGACATCGATCCCATTTATATCAGAACCACGAGAACTTAACGCAAATGGACGAAAGAAATTCTTCCCAGGAGACCGATGCATTACATAACATTGTTCTGTTTGAAATTATTTATTGATTTCTTTTTATTTTGGTATGAATATGATGACAACTATACCATGAATTTATTTAAAATTTAGTTGCACATAATATGATACTCTGGATTCAGATCCATTGTAATTTTTTGCTTGAAAAAATAAAAAAGCATCAAGAAGCTTGCAAACTACCAGAAATTGCCTATTCAGTTATATAGATTTAAAGCTCTAATGTTTGTGGCTTAGTGCGCTCCAAAATATATTAATCTTTACATAGTGCAAAATGATCTCGCCCTTAAAAAATACATAATACACATCATATGTAATCAATATTTTGGAGTATCTGTTTTATTTTGATCAAATAATTATTTTCACTTTTGAAAAAGTAAAATGTTCCGCCAAACTTTCGCAACTATATCTCTGAAGATGAAACGCAAATGGGAAGCAGTGATTAAAACTCTATTAGATGATAATGGGTGAGATGATTTTCCGGTTCACCTTTTGCTTTTATCCTATAGTGAAGCATGACCAAGATAGATGAATTTTCTTGAGTCGTGATTGGCCAATTGTCGCATTAGCGAAGTTGCATAACTGACCAATAGCAACCTAGATACATGTATTTTCTAGATGGTGTGATCATGGTGATGCCGTGTCGGACGCGGTATAAAAGCGCCTAAACGTCAAGGCATACCAAACAGAATGGGCAAACGCTACGGCAGGGAATTTGGCTGCAATTTGATCATATTGATATAAAGGATAATCGAGAATCATGACAATTAGATAACTCCTTATAGGCTTGTCATCCCTATTTCACTAGCACTGATTAAAGACTCATCTTCCAGATAAGCAATACTCTCCGCCTCCGACTCGTCGACCGACTGCAGCGATGCGGGGGTGCTGGAACGACTCAAGCCGACATCTTTACGAGGGGTTTGCGATTTACCATCACCTTTGCCGGCGAAAGATGCTGCGACCCGTTCGATTTCGGAGAGAAACTCGTCACGATCCCGCGTCGGTTTCTGCTTGGGGGTTTGCTGAGGCACGACTGGACTGCGATTCAAGCCGTTATTCTTACGACTGTGATACGATTCGATTTCCGAGAGCAAGGCTGGGCGGCTCTGGATCGGTGTCTGGTTGGTGTCCTCTGTAGTTGAGCTTCGAGCACTGGTCTCACTAGCCGTGTCTTGATCGGTGATCGTGCTAGCCCCATCCCCTGCACCTTCACCAACGATAGTCTCCGCACCAAAAGTCACCGTCTTCCCCTCAGCATAATCGATCGGCGGTAGGTCAGGCATGGCTTGCGGCGGCGGCGGCGGCGGCGGAGACGGGGGTGTAGGTGGCGCGCGAGGGTGTGCTTCGACCTGATCCTCCAGAGGCGATTCCTGCTTAGGTTCCTCTTCCGCTTCTTGACGGTCTATTCCCATAGGCGGTGGAGGGAAGTCGTAATCTCTTAGAAGATCATCAGGTTCAACTCCCGAATCAGATGCCCCTATAGACAAATCCGTTTCCTTTTTCCTATCTATGCCTTCCAATTCACCCCCGTCCTCTTGTTCTGTTTTCCCGTCACCTGAAGACGGTGTTAGGTCCGGTATAGGCGGCTCGACCTCAGGAGAAGTGTCCGAGTCGATGGCATTTGCAGGACTTTTCTCTATCTCGACTTCTATCTTTTCATCTGCTTCAAATACAAACCCAGGTTCTGGTTTATCAAAAGGGTATATGTCCATCACCTCTTCCTATAGATAATGATATTTAAAACATGAAATTTGATCAGCAATCCATGTCGTCAGATATATGGGAACATAATTCATATTTTCTTAGATCAGACAATAGTTATTTCAGCAAAGTAGTCGACTCCACACAATCAGAACAAAAACTGAATATCTCAGCAAGCGTAATAGCTTACAATCTTAGTGCAATACAAACTCCTGAATTAGTATAATGACGCAAAAGTGGAGTATTCTTGGTTTCAATGGGAAATTTGAAACAATTTTTTGTTCATGAACGAATCGCTGCTTTCCATTACTTTATCATATTTAGCACGTTTTCCATAATCACACACGTTATGATGATAAACACCAATTATGATAGCAGAATATGATCACACAGTATGAAAGTTTGGAGACACAACAAACTGAAAATCTGCCACCGCCAAGAGTAAAGTCTAGTTTTGTGATCTTTTATTAATGACTTTTCAAAAAAAATCCAAAATCCCTGACTTTCCATGACCTTTAGGGGGTGTTGTTCAAAATCAACTGCAACTTCGGAAATAAAATTGTAAGGCGCATTGTCATTCGCTAACGGTACGCGCACTTAACAAGACGCGCATGAAACAATGATTTTGATTGGCACATTCCGATCAACTGCAACTTGCGATCAAATGCAACTTTAGAGCAACACCCCTTAGTGATTTTAAACCATACAAACAATCACATCCCTAGCAAAATAGACACACTTTTCATGATTGGGTAAACAATGAAATAGCATCAATAGATCAAAATATAATTTATACCCCATTTTGATTAGAATACGTGAGCTTTAACAGGACTTACCTCAGAATCATAATCTACGCTGGTCGGTGGAAGGGGGAGAACCAGAGCATTGTCGCCCGCTTCTAGAAAGAGAACAAAGTAATGGTTATAAACAAAAGATATGATGGAAAAAGCGATTGAAATTTCAAAAATGTTTTTGTTTGTAATAATAAATATGCCACCATATCTACTTTTCGACTTTTTGATAGTTAATCCATTATCACACGAATCATCATCATCTAAAAACTTTGTGTTCAACATATAAATAAAAAAGTTGTTCATTTCTTATCATTATTCTCCTCATCAACAACCTCTTCATGATTATAAATATCATTTTCCTCACAATAGCAAACATAATGTTCCTCCTCCTCCTCATCATCATTGTCATTAATCTTCCTCATTACCATCATCATTTTCCCCCTCCTCCTCCTCCACATCATTATAATCACCACCATCATTACCATCATCATCATCATCATCATCATCATCATCATCATCATCATCATCATCACCACCACCAACACCATCACCAACATCGCCATCCCACCACCATCGTCATTATCCTCCTCGTCATCATAAAGATCATCATCATCTTCCCCATCATCACCATTATCTTTTTCCTTTTTCCTCCCCCTCTTTTTCATCCTACTCCTCACTATAATCATCATCATCATCATCATCACCATCATCATCATTGCCATCATTATCATCATCATCATCATCATCATCATCATCATCATCATCATCATCATCCCCATCACCATCATCACCACCATCATCCTCATCACCACCATCACAATCATCATCAAAATCTTTATCATTTTCATCCTTATCATCATCAACTTTATCATCATCATCATCATCACCACTATTATTATCATCATCACCATCATCATCATCATCATTATCAACACCATCCTCTTCGTCTTCCTCCTCCTTCTCCTCCTCCTCATCATTATCATCATCATCATCATAATCACCACCATCATCATCATCATCATCATCATCCTCATCATCATCATCATCATCATCATCATCATCATTTTCACTCGACTATTATCCCCGTCAGTAACAACCTCATAATCATCACCAATTCATAGTTATCAT
>BQKZ01003265.1:27798-60298 GCA_036244855.1 Temnopleurus reevesii
ATCCATTTCTTACCCACTGCTTTTTCCACATCTTTGGGTGCATCACCGGCTGCCATCGCTATCGTTGTCTGAGTATTTCCATCAGTCAAATACACCTTCGTTATCAGCGGATCTTCGGAACTACAGGAGGGAGAATGAGGAGGAGAAAATGAAGGTAAAGAGAGGGGGGAGGAGGAAGGCAAAAAGGAAGATGGAGAAATAAATAAGAAGGACCAAACGAGAAGCAGAGGAGAGGTAAAAGGAAGAAGAAGAGAAAAAGAAGAAAAGGAAAGGATGTGAAAAAGAAAAGAAAGAGAAAAAAAAGGTGGAAGAAGGAGGAAAAAAGAGAAAAAAAAAGAAGTGAAAGAGAAGGAGAAGAAGAAGCAGACGAAGAAAAAGAAGTCGATGAGGAAGAGAGTAAAAGAATAAAAAGTAAAAGTAAAGTAAGAAGGAGACAAATAAGAAAGGTAGAAGAAGAAAAAAAAGATTAACAGTGATAAGAAGATAAACAAGGAGGAGAACGACAAGAAGAAGATGAAAAAGAAGAGGAAGAAGACAAAAGTGGATAGAATACAAAATTATTAAAAGGCAAAACACACATACCATGATGCATAGAATTTAAGCGAGATAAAAGGAAATCAAATGCTCTTATAAACACATGACCACACACGCGCATATACAAAAACACCATAACACTAAAAAGCAAACAAACAAACACACACACACACACACACACACACACTCTCACAAACACAGGCACATATATTTTTGATGATTCACAACATACACACTTATCAAAAACAAAACAAAAAAAAAAAACTCTTGCAAATATTGAATGTTATCAAGACATGATAGTAGATAGACATATCTTTGTTAGATATGAAACTACTTTGTCCATGTGAGAATTAAATTGTTACCATTTGTCGTTCCCCTCACCTATCTATTTCCATTTTATCTGCCTGTTTGTCTCTGTACATCCACACTCATTCTGTGAAACATACACACACACACACACACACACACACACCCACAACAGAAACACAACTATGCACACAAAACACACACGCACTAAAACATAACGCCGTATGATTTTTTTCAAATGCACATGCAACACACACACACACACATAAATGCACAGGCACATACAATCATTATTCTTTCTCGAAAGACACACTTATTAAAAACAAAACAACAAAAAAGCACTTGCAAATATTGAATTTGATATAGACATCATTGCAGAAAGACATATCTTAGTTAGATATGAAACTACTTTGTCCATGTGATGACTCAACTGTTTGTAATTTGTCAATCGCTTATCACCAATTTCTTTCAATATCATTTGCTTTTTCCTATCTTTATTTCTCTTTCCATAGATACTCATTCTGTGAGACACACACACACACACACACACACACGCGCGCGCACACATACACAACTAAAAACACACA
This sequence comes from Temnopleurus reevesii, assembly GCA_036244855.1. NCBI lineage: Eukaryota > Metazoa > Echinodermata > Echinoidea > Temnopleuroida > Temnopleuridae > Temnopleurus > Temnopleurus reevesii. The sequence continues at coordinate 29,226 of BQKZ01003265.1, forward strand.
GTAGAAAGCAGAAACACGATCATGCGCACACAACAAAACATCCACAAACACAAAACAGCTTGAAAGCTGGTGAGTATCGGGTCTAATGGTATATACACATACCTATATACACTCACACAAGCCCACACATACTTCCCCAGTACCATCCTCTTCCGCTTCTGTTGCCATGATCTCCGCGCCATCAAACACTGCACATTTGAAAGCTTGAAAGCTGGAGCGTATTGGGTCTAATGGTATATATACACATACCTATATACACTCACACAAACCCACACATACTTACCCAGTACTATCCTCTTCAGCTTCTGTTGAAATGATCTCTGCGTCATCAAAAGCTGCATGTTCAAGCTTGAAAGCTGGAGAGTATTGGGTCTAATGGTATATATACACATACATACATACACTCACACAAACCCTTACATACCTACCCAGTACTATCCTCTTCTGCTCCTGTTGCCATGATCTCCGCGTCATCAAACGCTGTATGTTCAAGCTTGAAAGCTTGAGTGTGTTGTGTCTAATGCACAGACATACCTACATACACTCACACAAACCCTCACATACTTACCCGGTACCATCTTCTTCCGCTTCTGTTGCCATGACCTCCGCATCATCAAAGGCTGCATGCTCAAGCTCGAAAGCTGGGTTGCTGATGCCTTTCTCAAGGGTAGCCTCATTTATCGTCAGTTCTCTTGCGAGTTCCCGGCCACTCTGCTTCATCATGCTAGATGTAACGAATAAGTGATCAAAAATGTTGTCAGAAACGAAACATAAATCCCCAGTCACACAGAAGCCCGGAAGTAGCACGATTGAGCACGACTACAAGCTTGAGTTAAGTTCACTACTTCCGAATAAAGAGTCGTGTTGAATCGTATTACTTCATGGCTTCTATGTGACTGGGGCATGAGGAGGTGGATTCCTGACGAAATGTCACTCATAGATATGCTCTTTAATAATGTGCTGGCATGAAAGTATGCACATTTGCATGGCTCTTTAAATTCGAGCGATCAAAAAATAATCCAATTCGATTGTCCTGGACGACAAATCTGAAGAAAAAATATTCAAAATTGTTGACCTATTATTATGTTAACATAAAACACGATATAAACTATTTTCGAAAAATAATGTGGAACACCATTTCAATGGTTCTTTGTAATGCTATTCAAATTGGTACTGGCTTGTCATTATTGTGTCCGCACAGTTCTATTCACGGCGAACGGATCTATTTTCCTTCGACCGACTCTATTTTTCGAAAATGGTTTATATCGTGTTATGAGTTAAACAATTCCAAGTTTTAATCAATTGAATTTAATTGAAATGAACTAAATGGTCCGTAGCTGATGTTATCAAATATGTGACCGCCTTGGCTATTACTCCAAGCTTTATGTAGTCACTTTCAAAAGGCACTTACTTTATCTCCCGGTTACTGAGATTCTAGCTCTGAGGTATAAAGTACAAAATATAGCTCAAATGGTATTTATTTCCGTTACCATCCCTTTTTTAAATTGTTGGACTGTAGAAAACGGGTTTGCATCTCATATGCGCACATCAGTTGCGCACTTGTCATTTAATGCGCACATTAGATGCGCATTCGTTTTCCACCGTCTGCAACCCCCCGTCAACCAATGTCGAAAACCCTCTATTGCCCAAATGCTAACCGACGAATGTTCTCGTACTAATCAATTTAATAAAAAATATTACCGATCGAGTAGGTATCTTGCTAATTTTCTGAGCATGTCGAATGCGACTTACGTTCTCCACGAAACGAGTAGGAGGATGACACAGACAAAGTTTCCGACGAACACGATGATGGCGAGGGCGACGAGAACCCAGGCATCCAAGCCCCAAGCCGCCGTGATCGATGATGACGACTCCTCGGGAAGTATCTTCGCTAGTCGTAGTCGGGTTGGTAGCATGGCGAAATCACTACATTCATTAAGGCCATCTGTGTCACCCCACATAGTCCTTGTAGGAAAGTGTATAAAATGAGCAAATAAATTATAAATATTTGCACCAACCAGTGTATATACACACATGAACTGCGTGTAAGAAGTTGCCCAGAGCTGTGAAAAAAATCACAGCACCCGGATGGGATTCGTTTATCTGTGACTATAAATACCCGATCATCAGGCGCGCACCCAGGATTTTCATACCCGGGGGGCTGAGCCCAAATTTGGCGCCCCCGGCCCTCCCCGCTAAGCTGACAACCAAAATAAAAAATTTCCTTACCTCAAATTTGGCGCCCCCCGGGGGGCTGAGCAAAAATGTTGGCGCCCCCTCCCCTCCCGGCTGAGCTGACAAGCAAAAAAACAAACACAAAAACAAGGTCATCAGCTCAAATTTGGCGCCCCCTTAGCGCCCCCGAGGGGCTGAGCACAAATAAGCGCATTTAGTCAACAAATTTTGGCGCCCCCTGGCTCTGACCCGGGGAGCTGGTGCCCCCATAGCCCCCCCCCCTAGTTGCGCGCCTGATCATTCAGGGTGCTCTGGTAGTCTAGTGGTTATGACACTTGTCTACAAACCGAGAGGTCGCCGGATCGAATCCTATCAGGGGACTGTGAGTTTCTACACAGCTCCTGGCAGCTTTTGACACACTGTTTGTGTGTTTTTATCTTTCTTCTCTATTTCTAACTAATGTTCAAGGTGATTTAATGCACATTTTTCTTCTTCTATGGATATCATTACATTTTGAGCAGAAGTAGAAAGTAAGTTATGTAGTACAATGCTTTAAATCTTATTTACAGTTTAAACCTTTATTCAGTGTCGATTTTATAAAATGGACATTGATTTTATTTTGAATTACGCTAAACATAAACATAAAAAGAACGACGTCAAATTTTTAAGTAAGTACTCGAATTTCATATTTGTGACCCGTTAGAAGCTATTTTTTGGTTGTGTTTCAGTTACAAAAAAAATATATAAAGAAAAATAAAGTAAGCTAAATAAAAAAAAGTAGATTAAAAACATGTGAAATACAGATTTTTTTTTGAAGATTTGTTTCACGAATCTACCGAACTATAGTAGTCAAAATAATACACAGTTTTCAAGATTCGTTTTGAGGGAAAATGCAGGAAATCTAGCCACTCAGAAAAATGGACCACTCAAAATACTATTCTACAAACTTAAAGGGGAACTAAAATCAGACTTTAAATTGCTATCATTAAATGGAGAAAAATAAGATGAACAAACTGTGAAAATTTGAGCAAAATCGGATAATCCATTCAAAAGTTATGAATTTTCAAAGTTTTGATTTACACCCCTCATGGGCTCCTTAAATTGGCAAACGTGCAGGCACAAAATGGCTGCCAACATGGAGAACTCTCGAATCGTTTTGTACACAAAATTTCACATTTTCCTCTTTTTCCTGAAAAGTAGACAACATTTTGTTTCTTTGGTTAAATATATTATAGCCACATCAAGTCTGCAAGCATTCCAGAAAGAACGGGATTGATTCCTCATTTGAAATATGATATTGATCCATTTTCAATAAATTTATATGCAAAGTGAATGAGGAGTTCTCCATGTATGACATCACAGATTATGCTAATTAGCTATACGCATGCCAATTCAAGAATGCCCAACACAGGTGGAAATGATTATCCAGTTTTGCTCAAATGAGTTTGTTCATCTCATTTTTCTTCATTTACAAACAGTACATTATTATCTGGGTGTAGTTCCCCTTTAAGCAGATTTGTGTTGTTGCGCAAAGTCTTTTTGTTCTCCAATGCAACATAAAATGAATAGAAGCAACAAAAATTTAACAAATTCTTACTGAAACTCGTCGAAAGTGATGTATGGGGACGAGGGTAGTTTCGACAATCGAACTCCATACAGCCACATATCCGTACTAAAAGAGAATGATTAAAAAAACAAATTGGAGAGGAAAAGGCACAATCTGAGATTAATCAAATCTAAAAGACTTGAAGAATGATCGAAATCTACATTTTGATTTGCATTATATATCATTGCTTTTGGAATTTAAATACTGTTGCAGCGTGTTTTTTAAAATATAATATTGATGAGACAAAAGTAATAGATAACAAATGCGCAACAACGTACTGACGCGCACAATGGACGAATCAAAATTATTGCGCATTTCACTTGCGCACTTATAATTTACCGTCCACAGGCCTTCATCATCAAAATCGAAAGCACGCTAATGTTATTTCAATGTCCTCCCACTTTGTCAATATATTCCGGTTCTCCTCCTTCAGACAAAATACATGTTTTCCAATAGCAAGAGTTGTTGTTGAAATAAAATACTGTAAAAAAAAAAGGAAGTAAAAAAAATTAGCAAAACGAGTTTCGTCCTATGGTGGAATAAAAATTGATATGATAATGGATAGGGTATAACAAGCTTCGAAAAGGTTAAATTAGCTTACTTGCGATCAGAAAATGAATCAAAGAAGAGAAAAATACCATGTTTATATATGAAGGAGACAAAATATGTTAGAATATAAAAGAAAGAGAAAAATAATGGAGCCGGAGAGGGAAATAATATATTCAGAGAGAGGGGAAAACAAAAGTAGAGAGAGGAGAGGTGGGTGGGAGAGAGAGAGAGAGAGAGAGAGAGAGAGAGAGAGGGGGGGAGAGAGAGGGGGGGGGGGGGGGAGAGAGAGAGAGAGAGAGAGAGAGAGAGAGAGAGGGGAGGGGGAGCAGAAGATAGGAAGAGAGAAAGGGAGAAAGAGAGAGAGAGAGATGGATAGGGTGAGGGTCGGTAATGGCGGATGGGAGAGAGAAGGGGGAAGAGGATGGAAGAGAGTTAGGGAGAGAGAGAGAGATAGAGAGGGGGAGAGAGAGATAGGGAGGAAGAGAGGGAGAGAGAGAGAGACAGATAGGGGAGAGAAGGAGAGGGAGAGAGATGGATAGGATGAGGGTTGGTAATGGTGGATGGGATAGAGAAGGGGAGAAGAGGATGGAAGAGAGTTAGAGAAAGAGTGAGAGATATAGGAAGTACACTGACGGGGCGGTCGGTACTGGTGGGGTAGGAGGAGAAAGAAACAAAGGAAGAGAAAGAAAGACAGACAGACAGGGAGAGAGAGAAAGAATGCGACGTATAATAGGCGGTATATTGGTGGATGGGTGTTAGAGCAAAGGGGAGAAGAAAAGGGAGGAGAGGGAGAAAGAGATATTGAGATGGAGAGAGAGCGTGGTTCAGAAAGGGGCGGAGCTAACTTAACACTGCTAAAAGCAGGAAGCATTTCGAAAGAGAAAATAACTCACATGTCTAGATCAGGTGATGCGATACCATTCTCCATTACACCAGGGGACAGGAATTGGAGAGTGAGCTCAAGTTCTGAATCTGGGTCAATCTTCTGAGCAATACAACTGAGATTGATAATTGGAAATAAATCGAAACAAAATCATTTAAACCACTGACAACTAAATTTTATAATTCACATATAATTCGTACAGGGACTATCCGGTTCCAGTAATAAATTAGCTACTTGGAACAAATTCTGTCGGTTGTTTCAACGTGTCTGAAGGATAATATTAAACTAGGTGCGTCACAACGTGAACTTCCGGTATTGTGGGCGTGTCAGGAAACGAGGTTGCGGATTCACAGAAGCGTTATCGAGAGTTTTCTCACTTATGTATAGACTCTCCAAGTGCAGACAAATTGAAAAAAAATGAACAAAAAGAATTGAGGAAAATCGGATGATAGTTATGAATTTATAGTGAAAAATATTAAGAGCGTATAAACAGAACTCTCTAGACAAATTGACAACTTGCCCAAATGCGGAAGATATAAAATTATGTTATAACACTGTCGTCAATGTGCCGTTTCTCAGTCTGTGTGTGATCGTAATACGGAGGCTCATGTCGTTACGTATCATCTTTAAAAGTAGTGGGTTTTCAAAATTGATGGACGCAGGATAGTGAGCTGTATAAAACGATTGCGCATCTGATGTGCGCAAGTAAGGATGCGCACTCGTATTCTATCGTCCACAGCCCACCGTCCATCAATCTCAAAAACCCACTATTGAACCCAGTCCTCGATCGGTTAAAACCGCACAGTCACTCATTCAATAAAATGAACGAAAAATACGGACCATAATTCACTCACTCAAATGAAGCGCATGCTATAGATACGATAGAATCAAATTGAAAAGGAAACACAATATTTTCTATTTCCCTAAAATTAAGTCGAACGGCAATTCAATGATTCTTTGTAATGCTTTTCAAGTCGCCAACCGGCTTGTAATGGTTGTGTCCGCACAGTTCAATACACAGCGAGGCGTACGGATCTTTTGCCCCATGACCCACTTTATTTTACAGAAATAGTTTATATTGTGTTTTACAAAATTGATATTCACCTGATGATATCCTTCTGTATGGAGCTGATCGCCGTGATTGGTGCGTTGATTCGGATAATGATGTGCTCATAAGATAGAAGAATCTTGAACTGCATGTGAGAATAGTTGATTAATTAAATGTTGTGCAATTTAAAGGGAGCAAATTGAGATTCTTATAAGAACCAGTGTGGAAATAGAACAAAACATGTAAAGAGGGCAAGCATGAAATAGATAAAGGACTCTTAGATGCAGTACGGATTCTCATTCATTTGTATAGAATTAAGTGGAATGAATGAAATTGTAATGGTTCTTTCATTTGATGTTGAAATACATTCATTTTTTGTGTGTGAGTGTAATAATGCGATCGTAATGCTCGCTCATTTCAATAATGATCTAACTGATTTTTTTTTAATCGTGACTTAGTTATATTATTTAGAGTAATTGAGCACCATAAATGCCCTGCTGAGGCGAAAACCAGCGCTGTACAAGAGACTGTTATCATCATAATCATCATCATTGGAAGCTAATTTATCTGTAGTACAGAAAAGACGAAGAGAAAAAACAATGGATGTATAAAAAAAGAAAAAAAAAAGAAAGAGGAATGAAAATGAAAATAAAATGAAGAGACGAGATTGAAGGAGAGTAAGAACGAGTGAAATAGAAAACGGTAAAGAGAGAGAGAAGTATGGGGATAAAAGAAAGATAGAGAGAGGACAATGGGGAGAGGGTGGGGCGAGAAAATAGAATACAAATCTCACGGTCAACTCTGACGAATGACATCCCTCAATTTCTGCGTGTGCATCGCAAACCGTCACATTATAACGGTCTTCAGACCGGTCTGCCGGGAAGCTCGAACCCTCCCAAGCCCAGGACACCGAACCACTGAGCCATGGATAGAGCAGGCTATTGGTGGTGATCGAGCCTGTGATTGAGTCGATGATGATCGTGTTCGTCGGTCCGTCGACGTCGCTCCCGGATAGGCTTGTGAGTGAGTATACAAAGTCCCAAGTAGCGTCTTCATCCGTTGCCTATACGTAAGATATATTTATCGATTTTATTTTATTTTAATTTATGTATTTCCATTTGAAAAAAAATACAATATAACAAAAAAAAATAAGTGTGAACAATATTGAGCAAATATAAAGTGACACAAAATTACAAAGGAAGATCGCATACAGATATTTACAGGATAATTGTTTACCAATTAAGGTTTGAATATTCATTCTTGCCAGGTACCCATTCACCTCACCTGGGTTAAGGGCAGCTCAATGTGGATGAATATTTTGTTGATGGGAAGTATACAAAACTTACTCTTTTTAGGTATATTTGGAAAGAGCCGAAATTGAAAAAGTTGAAAAATTAGATGAAAACACAAATTATGCAATTTTGGCAGCGACGAGATCAAATGGTTGAAGAAAAGGTCAGCTGAATTTTGTATACTCTGTTCCTTTATACCGTTCCCGCATCATTTGAGAGGTCTACAAACTCATTAGAATTCATTAAAAAATAATGATCAAATCCATGAATAAGACCAGAATAAAATGTTTGGATGCCCTCAAATGTATTTCTAAAAGCGTAGGTCAGTCGGATAAAGTTCTTTATTTTATTCAGAAAATCTGAAAATATATTCTCGGGTCATATATCACATTTTTATTTATAATTTTTACTAATATTTTTTCAATTTGGTGAAAAGCACAAATCATTTTTAGAGGGTAGGTCTGGAAGGAGAGGGGCATCCAAACAATTTCCTTTAAGGGGGGCTGATCAGATGGAAAGACACTAGACTTACGGTGACAGTATAAATGTAACTTCCAAACTGCGCGCTGTCGATAGCTGCCAGGTAGTATCCGCGGTTATCTGTTCGGTTGCCTGGAAACTGCAAAACCGGATCAGAGTCAATGACGTCATTCACAGAGACAGTGAAAACGATGGTATTGGGTGCCATTTCTACGAAAACAAGAATTAAGGATTAATATAGCTGATTGATATTAATCAACATACCTGATAAAGATCTTAGCCAATAGCATAATGATAAATATGTGAACAATGGTACTTCGATAATTTAAGCTAGATTGTACCATTGCAAGCCCAAATCTAACATTCTCCAAATTAGATGTCATGATAAAGAGCATTAATAATCATAAAGCTTGACGATTTGCAAGAATAGATGCTTTTATAGTCCTTGAATTATAAGCATATTATAGACTTTCCATATCTCCCCATGATTAAAGCGTGCACTCTAAATTCAAACTTTCTGTTGAAAAAAATCTGCCCATAGTTTACATGCCCTTTTGCATTCAAATATACAGAGGTGATGGACGGAGGCTCCTTGACAGTAGAAAACGTGTGCGCTACAAATGATGCGCACACCAGTTGCGCACTTGTCATTTAATGTGCACATCAGATGCGCACTGTTTTTCTGTCTTCGACAAGACTCCATCCAACAATATAGTGTTTTCGATTTCAGTCAATTGTGACGAAGGGCACGTCGACCGGAAGTAGTGGGCCATAATTTTGCGCGTCTGCTTATTGTTACGTCACAGATCGTTGCGCACGTGACAATGAGAAGACGCGTAAAACTATGACGTACTACTTCCGGTCGACTGTGACTGTGACGAATGAAATCGAAACCTCCATAATCTAGACAACCCACTGATAGCATTCCACCGTCGGTGACGGATCGTAAAGGTCAAATCGGCTCTGATAATGCTTTTCTTTTTTACCTTCCACCGCTCTCCGTTGCCTCATCACACCGTCAGAGGTGGTGTTGCAAGCATCGGGGTCCATGTATGAAGCCGTCACGGTCACCGTGTACATTGAGCTTACTTCGCGATCTAACTGTTGGATGCATATTTGCGGGTCCATTCCTTCGTTGGTCCTGATACTAAAGAACTCTTGTCCTGCAAAATACAAAGTACATGAAAAATTGCACTTTTGAAAGTTTTATCAACCTTTAAATTCAGTTGAAAATAATTTTGTTTTTAATGTTTATAAATGCTCAATATCCTAACCTATTAAGTACCGCCTTCCAAATTCTGGCAACTCCTGCCCCCGATAAAAATCGTCATTAATTAATGGCTAAGCAAATTTTCTCTGACTGGCAGTTGTTCCACAGAGTTGTTCCAGATCGATTTCGCCCCCTTCTACATTCAGTGTTCACCCGAGCATAAATGAAAAGTTACCATGTAACAGGCACATGATGGATATGGTTATGAATTAACATAAATACAAAATAATCTGTCCAGTTTTTTTTTAATACACTCTGTAGAAAATCGCAAACCTTTCAAACTATGTATGGTTAGGATCTATATCAATCTACATCTTAAGTTAAAGTGAAAATAATTAAAAGTTGAATGTGCACGTTTTCTGACTAATTTCACGAGAGTTGCATTCAAATCAACAAATTCAGATTCAACAAAATGAAATAAACTTGCTTGTATCATGATTCAATTGGAGAGTAATGGGGCATTATTTGGAAGATTCTCTACAAACCTCTATCAAGAGCTTACATAAGTGACTTAAAGGTAGAATACTGCTTTTGCAGCCTAAAATTTGACTTTCCAAGATTGTTGTGTTATGTTGAAGAGTACTAAATGTTAGAACTTATCACCTAAAATTTGACTTTCCAAGATTGTTGTGTTATGTTGAAGAGTACTAAATGTTAGAACTTATCACCAATTAATTAAGCACGAAGATTGGTCATGATAGGCGCATTTATAATTATTCCAATAATAATTCTTCTATTCGGGCCTCGAACTAATTGACCGTGCGTTCAAAATTCGAAACAGCCGTTAACTCCTCGTTGACCAACAGTGCAAGAGTCGGTCTCAGTGCGTATTCCGCATGGTGTGGCAGTGTATTGAAGTGCGCACTGTATGTGCTCTTATGTTTTTTTTTTATATAAAAAAAAAGTAAAAAAAAAAAAAAAAAGAAAAAAAAAAAAAAAACATCATAAAAGAAATTATTATAAAAAAAAAAAAAAAAAGAGAAAAACAAGTTGTAAGCATAACAGTAATGTGTGCAAATGTAGTTTTCTACCTTTAAGTAGTTCCATCATCATATATCTCACCTGAATCGGGAGTAACACTAATCTGGTATTCGAAAGTGGCGTTGCAAGTCTGCGGGGAGGAGAAACTCTCGCAGTATTCGTCACTGTTTTCATGGATTTCGATTCTATAATTAATAATGATGAGATACTTGTAAATAATAATGGCCATGATGATGTACTAAATATTTGAATGGGTTTGCGGTTGTACCATGTGGTGTAGGGTTATCATTCAATCTAGTCAAATCTAATCATTTTATCTATTTTCAGTCCTTTAAAAGATTCATGCATAAAATGATAGTGGTAATAATGCAAAAAAAAAAAAATGAAAAACTATAGGCCAGCAGAGAAGCGAGGCTTGTTGAGAAGGCTGGTCCCTAATAATTTACACTAATATGTACTTATACATGTACACATACAGTATACTTATCACAGAAATTCAAGAAATAGTCATGAAAAGTCTTGAAAAGGAAACTAAAGATCGAAACATAGTTTACAAAAGTGGTGATATCCTCGAGCGAATAAAACACGAGTGACTCTCTTCAATTGAGGTTCTCTCACCGCTCTTAATTTCTTCACCTGAGAACGAGTTGGTCAAATCTTCTTGGAATGTCGTGTTTTTCCCGAGCTTTTGCTAAGTCTTTTTCAAGACTGTTTCTTGAAGCATAACCATATTATACATGGTACAACCACAAACCTATAAAAGAAACAATATAGATAAAAACAGAAGCCCAAAGACTCTTAGGGCTTCAGAAGAAGGGGAGTAAAGTAACAAGAGGTAAAGAAAAATGGATCATATCATCTGTAGTTTCGAAATTTAGAGTCCTGAAAAATTGAATTTTATGACGCGCACTCAGTCAATTTAATCAAACAGTTAATTATGATACATTTCGTGCAATTCAAATTATATACTGCAGCGTCTTCCAGTAGGCCTATATGGAATTGAATTTTTACATTTGTTTCTGAATAGGACCTCACTCAAAACTTGGTTATTCTCTAATTCATGTGTAAAATTCGTAACATTCTAAAAGAAGCAGACAAGAAAAAACCGAAAGCAACACAAGGTTGAAAAGGGGAAAAAACACTGGTAAAAAGAATTTCAAATCCGATGGAAATTATAATCGGCGATTTAAGTATCATAATCCAATTTTCATAATATCAGGGGCATGTAACATAAATGATGCAATTGATATTACTCGTAAGTATGTGGCAAAACTAGTAGCATAGCGTTACAATTAATTGTAAAATGAATCATAAATTTTTATGTTACAGGCTTCAGGGACCTGTAACATAAATAGATACGATTAATTTTGCAATTAATTGTATCATCTTGGTACACATTTTGCTATAGACTTACAATACATATCTATTGTAAGTTTAATTGCATCTTTTGTGTTACAGACCCCTGGTCGAGTAACATAAAGCTTTCCAACCAAGCGTGCGGTTGATTTTAGTCATAAGTCTATTTGAAATCATGTACTGAAGAGGTTCAATTGATCGTAGTCGTGTTTTATATTACAAGTCCCAGGGCCCCGTAACATAAAACTTTGCAATCGATCGTACGATCGATATCAATCGCAAGTCTATGGGAAATCATGTACAAAAGTTTGCGATTGATTGCAAACTTGATTTATGTTACAGGCCACAGATCCACTTACGTTTTTGTTCGTTCTTCCGCTGGAAAATAAGGAGTGGTATCGTCTATAATACCAACATATACAAACACACTTCTCGAAGAATTCAGTGGTGGCTGTCCTTTATCTGTTACCATGGCAATTACCTGAAATATCAACGAATTAGAGATTAAGTTCATCCAATGACTGATTTTGTTCATTACATTGAAACCAAACCAGGTAAACATCATGTAAATATTAGCTTTATGAGTGTCGCAAGTTTATTACGATTGCACCCTTTTTCTCTTCTCTCTTACCCCCTTTTGTTGCCTATGTAATTTACGTGTATGTATTTCTTTTATGGTATTGAATTTGAATTTATTCATTTGAACGTCATTGACATATACAGCCAACATTTTGTTCTGATTACATTTTTTCATATACATTGTGTAATGTCAAACAAATTATACAAAATAAAGAAAATATGAATGATTTGATTGCAATAATAAAACAATTATATGTTAAATTGAAACACTTTGGAAGCGTCGTCTCGTGGTGTAGTGGTTTAGATTCCTGCCATTAACTAGAAGGTCGGCGGTTCGAATCCCACCCATGCCGTAAATTTTCTTCAGCAAGAAATTTATCTACACTTTGCTGTACTCAACCCACGTGAAAATGGGTACCTGTCAGGAATTTATTCCTTGGAATGCTTGAGCGCCTAATTGACTTGCTCGGCAGTTACAGCCAAGGTAATAATATGGTACCTAGTCTCAAGCGCAGTAGAATATATGCATATAGTGATTACGCAATATAAATGGACCTATTATCATTATGATTATTATATAAGTTTTTGGAGGACTGCCATCTACAAGCCTGGCATTTTAACAATTCCATAACTAATTGTTTTGTTGTGTTAATAAATGATTTGTTAATAAATAAATTTTTAATGATATATAGTTCATGTTATTGTAATAAAAATGTTGGATGTAGAAATACATGAAATGAATGAAATCGTGATAAGTCAGAGATATTGAATGGGTGGCTTGAAAAGGGCATAGTCAAACTAAAGCCTTGTAGGGGATGTTGCTCAAAAGTTGCAATTGATCGCAATGTTGCAATTGGTCGGAACGTGCCGATCAAGATTATTGTTTCATGCGCGTCTTGTTGCGCATTACAATTTGCAAAGTTGCAGTTGATCTGCATTTGATTTTGAACAACACCCCCGAAAAGTCACATAGAAGCCTGGAAGCAACACGATTGTACGCGACTTTTTTTTCGAAGGCAGTTACTGCACTGAACAAAGAGTCGTGTTCGATTGTGTTGCTTCCGGACTGCAATGTGACTGGGACCTCACCTCGTACATATCTGTCAGGTACTCTTCATCAATGATGATGTTACGGACAGACAATTCACCATCACGTGACATTTCAAACAATGAATAGATGACGTCATCCTGACCATCCGCAAGACTGAAGACGAGGGCGTTATTGTACGGCCCCTATTTGGCATTGGTAAAAAGAGAAAAATTGTAAAATAAATTTTCCTTCATGTTATTTGAGCATCTGACCATCGGTCAAAATTAGAGGGTTTTCGAAATAGGAAGACATGGACATGATGGAAGACGGAAGGCCCGAGCACACCAAACACGACACGGCATCACGGCACGGAATTTACGTAATTTCTCCCTTGTGATTGGCCTATTGTGAAGCATCCTTTGCGCGGAGGAGCGCGCTGACCAATAACAACCAAGATAGCGTGTAAATACCGTGCCGTTACGCCGTGCCGTGTTTGGTGTGCCCGGGCCTGGACGGAGGCTTGTGGACGGTAGAAAACGAGTGCGCATGTGATCTGCGCATTGATGAGTCCGCATGTGATTTGCGCATTGATGAGTCCGCATGTGATTTGCGCATTAAATGACAAGCGCGCGACTGATTTGAGCATATTTGAATGCGCACATCAGTCGCGCACTCGTTTTCTACAGTTAACAAGCGATCCGTCCACCAATTTCGAAAACCCACTACTAAAGACTGTCAACGCAATGGCGTCATTGCATGGCCTATTCTTGGTATCGTAACGAAAAATAAACTGAAAACAATTACATATGCTGCTGTTTCCATTGAATATGGTCCCTGTTGTTGTTGAAAATTGCACGAAATGGTCTCAGCTATCCTCTTTTTTGTCGAAAATGATGATGACGAATAGATAAAAGAGTAAATACAAGAAGAATAGGAAGAAAAGAAAATAAACATTGAAGGATTTGGAGAAGAAGAAGAAAATGAAGAAAATAAGGAGTAGAAGAACACGAAGAACGAAAAGCAAGGAACTAAAGATGAATACTAACAATAAAGAAAAAAAGAACGAAGAGAAGAAAAGGGAAAAGAAAAGAAAAGAAGAAGAAAAGGGGAAGAAGAAGAAGATGATCAAGAAGAACAAGAAGAACAAGAACATCAAAAAGAACAAGTAGATAGGAAGCAAGAATAAAAAGAAAAAGTAGATGCAAAGGGAACAGAAGAAGAAGAAATAAATAAAGATTAAATACCTCATCCTCGTCCACCGCTTCACCAGTAAACAAAACCCTCTCAGGGACAAGTTCCTCCACCGTAACACTAAATTCCTCATCCTCATTCACGAATTCAGGCGCGTGGTCATTCAAGTCCACGATCTCCACGACGATCACGGCATCCGTGGTCAGATTGAATTTGGTGCCGTAGTTGAGGGCCGTGACATTGAACGCAATCATGCCGGATGAGTATGCGGCGTCGGTCCGGCTGATGCACGTTACTGCCGTAAGGTTGTTTCCTTGGATCTCGAAATCTTCGCGATCTATAAACAACAGTTCATTGTGATATTTTTATTCGGCTTTGGACAGAACCCTAGGATAAAGTGATTTAGAAGAAAAAATAACTTAATTTTGTATAAATAACGTGTAAAGAATGATAAGATATTGCTATTGAAATCGGATCTGACCTCCATTTGCCAGAGCTCTATCACCACAGGCTTTTGCGTCTAAGATATTTTTGTAGTCAGAATGCAAATGTTATGTGACGCCAGGACAAATTGAGGACAAATTGAGGACAAATTGAAGCGAGGAATATCTTTTTCTGGCTAGCTCCATGAAAGAAGGGTATGCAAACTGCTAGATTTGTCCATGCGTATACTGAATCGTTCATTACAGATGGCGTGAAATATATTGTCAGAAAGAATAAAGATTGACTTAGTTAGAGCATGATACCTGTGGTGTAAAATACATCTGAATTCACTTCTGAGTCTGAATCAGTCGACTGAATATAACCAATAAATGTTAAACAATCCGTTGATCCGTCGACGTTTTCTTCCATTGAAAATTCCAGTTGACTCTGGAATAAATGAGGAAAACATACATTAATCCCCAAAACTATGTATTATACAAACAAATTTTCCAGTAAAATAAACAATTTTAGTCACACATTTAATAAAGTTGTTTCATCAATTGTATTCAAACCATTATTATTTTCTTTATTTTGTATAATTTGCTTAACACAACACAATTTATATGAAAAAAAATGTCATAAGAACAAAATGCTGACTGTATTTATATGTCGATGACGTTCGAATGAATAAATTTCCAAATTTCCACACATAGATTGGAATAATACGATTTGACTTTTTATCACTTTGTTTTGCATCTCTTTGTTTTGCATAAACAAAGTGAATGTTATACATATTTCTCAATATCCTCGAGATTTATCCTTACGCTGCAATAATAAATTGAAAAATACAGTTGAATCTGGAAAAATGAGGAAAATAACATATATTAATCATGTTAATCCACAAAACTATATATTATACAAACAATTTTTTCATTAAAACAACTGATTTTAGTCACACATAAATTGGAATACTACGATTTGTTTTTATCTCTTTTGCATAAACAAAGTGAATGTTAGATTTATTTCTCAAAATCTTCGAGATCTATCCTAACTATGCGATAGTCATAAATAATAACAAAACCCTGTATGTGGTGAAAAACTGCCTTGCATTTGATTCAAGCAAATGTCATTGGCGTTTTGACAAAGCAATACGTAGTGACCAAAATGTAAAGAAAAAAAGTCCGCCATGAAATGCCTCTTCACCAATTGACTACTGCACCTTGCGGCCCTTGTACTCAGTATATAGGAATATAACAATACAGTAATTAATTGGTCTACCCAACAATAATAATTTTTTTTAACAGAATCAGAAAAAAGTGGTGAGTAACACGAAACAGTTTGAAGAAAATCGGACAAGTATTAAAAAAGTTATGAATCTTTAAAGATTTGAAAAAATGGACAAATCAGTGGAAATTTCCAGAGATGTTGCCAATTTGATGACATCATTGGTGCACAACTAACCAGAGTTCTCATTATAAATATGGTGTAAAATTCCTCATTTTTGCAGAAAGTTGCAAAGTGTGTATGAATGTAAACATGCAAATAGTGGATCTACATATCTATCATAAAGATATCCTATGGTAAAAGTTTTTAGGAAATTATATTTTGGGAAAAAAAATAACATTTTATGACATTAATATGAATGTAATAAATGGACAGTTGTGCACCTATGATGTCATCAGTTGCCAATTTGTCTAAATATAATATAAACATTCATAACTTTCTAATTAGTTGTCCAATCTTTCTCAAACTTTTTATTGTTCTGTTCATCTAATTTTTCTGCTCCTGTTAAAGAAATGTTATTTTGGGGTAGACTCTCCATAATAATTCCTTATTACTTTGGTCTCATAGTAAACTTACTTCTGAAAAGTCGGGTGTGTTATCATTTACATCGTCAACTTTGACTATTAGCGTCGTGTAGCTGCGAAGCCCAGACGAAACGCCCNGTTGTTTCATCAATTGTATTCAAACCATTATTATTTTCTTTATTTTGTATAATTTGCTTAACACAACACAATTTATATGAAAAAAAATGTAATCAGAACAAAATGCTGACTGTATTTATATGTCGATGACGTTCGAATGAATAAATTTCAAAATCTCCACACATAGATTGGAATACTACGATTTTTTTTATTATCTCTTTTGCATAAACAAAGTGAATGTTATATGTATTTCTCAATATCCTCGAGATTTATCCTAACTCTGCAATATGGTCATAAACAATAATATCAAAACTTTGTTTGTGGGGGAAAACCGATTTGCATTCGATTCCAGCGCAACGCGTCATGAGAGTTTTGACAAAGCATTACGTAGTGGCCAAAATGTGAAAAAAAAAATCTGCCATAAAATGCCTCTTCACCAATTGACTACTGCACCTGGCGGCCCGTCTACTAAGTCTATAGGAAAAAATAGCAATTAATTGGTCTACCCAATAATAATTATTTTTAAAGAGAATCAGAAAAAAATTGGTGAGTAAAACGAAAAAAATCAAAAAAGTTATGAATTTTTAAAGATTTGAAAAAAATATGGGCAAATCAGTGGAAATTTCCAGAAATGTTGCCAATTTGATGACATCATGGGTGCACAACTAACCAGAGTTTTCATTATAAATATGGTGCAAAATTCTTCATTTTTTTTTTACAGAAAGTTGCAAAGTGTTTATGAATGTAAACATGCACATAGTGTATATACATATCTATCATAAATATATCCTATGGTTAAAGTTTTGAGGAAATCATTTTTTTGGGGGGGAAAAAGTAACATTTTATGACATTGATATGAATGTAATAAATGGTCAGTTTTGCACCTATGACATCATCAGTTGCCACTTTGTCTAAATATGTATACAAAAATCATGACTTTCTTATTTGTTGTCCAATTTTTCTCAAACTTTTTTTGTTCTGTTTATCTATTTTTTCTGCTCCTGTTAAAGAAATATTATTTTTAGGTAGACTCTCCATTTAAGTTTGATAGTTTGGAAAGTAACAATACATAATCGATATTATTTTGGTCTGAAAGTAAACTTACTTCTGAAAAGTCGGGTGCGTTATCATTTACATCGTCAACTTTGACTATTAGCGTCGTGTAGCTGCGAAGCCCAGACGAAACGCCCNGTTATCATTTACATCGTCAACTTTGACTATTAGCGTCGTGTAGCTGCGAAGCCCAGACGAAACGCCCTCCGCATAAATCAACAACTAGGTATGAAACACACAGAGACAGTGTAGAATGATAAACATGATGAAGGCTCAAAATTGCGCCATATACCGTGGTCATTAGATGATAACGATGACCATTTACAATCGTGTTACTTATTCTAACTTACTTATTATATCTGCCCATTACATAGAAAAGAATTTATTTTACAATATTCACTTACTGTAATTTTACTAATCATATATACTAATGTATTTCCACAATATAATTTAATATTCCATCGTATAACACTATATGAGGTTGTTACTCATCTGCCAACAAGCGATATAAGAAGTGATATTGATGATGATGATGATGATCATCATCATAATGATGATGGTGATGATGATGGTGATGATGATGGTTGTGGTGGTGGTGATGATGATGATGATGATGGTGATGATGATGATGATGATGATATTAATAATAACAATGGTTATGATAATAGTAAAAAGATTATAAAAATAATAATGATAATAGTAAAATTATAACAATTATGACTTATAATAATGCTATTAATACAATCAATTATGAAAGTAATGTTAGATCATACTAAATGTCGAAACGTGCCGAAAATTGCCAAAAAAAGCGAGCTTCTTGGCATTTTAGCACTTCTTGGCACTTCTAACTTAAATATACTAGTAGGACAATTATAATGATTTCTTTTACCGTATATAATCTTTCATCTGTTTCATAATCGAATCTCGTCTTTGTGGTGACCAAACCCGAGTCTGGGCTGATGCTAAACTGATCCGTACTCGACTCTAACCCGAAGATGACCTGAGCGTCGTATGGAGATGAAGCTTGTATCGTACAGATGGGAATGGGCGGGTCCTCTTCCTGGGAACAAAAATGACGATAAAAAATGTTGGTTTGAACAGCTAAAGTACAGTATGGAAGATTTAAACTCATATTGGACGGCTACCCAAAGATCTTATTTTTTCATTTAAGTAAAAAGTTGAAAATAAGATTTCCATCGGGTCGTTTTCAGAGGGTTGGTCGGCAGAGGACAACCAAAGATTTCATTTTGGCCTTACACATTCAAAGGGGAACTTTACCCAGAAATTTATGTTGAGAAAAGCGCCGTATAAGAACTATTATTATTATTATCATTATTATTATTATTATTATTATTATTATTATTATTATTATTATTATTATTATCATTATTATTATTATTATTATGATTATTATAATTATTATTATTATCATTATTATCATTATCATTATTACTATTATTATCATTAACATTATTATCATTATCACCATTATAATTCTAATCATAATTGAGATTATTATTATTATTATTATCATTATTGTTATTATTATCAATAATATTATACTAAATACAGAGTAGAATTTCCAAGAAAAAGACTATAACAATTTCTCAAAATTAAGCATACTTCTTCAACAAAGACTTCCTCATCACAGTCTTTGGTGATGTTAGGCGGGGATGGAAGAATGACAGCCTCATCGACATCAACATCGATGACCACGGTAGCAGTGTCGTTGAGGAGTTCAATGCCCTGGTCGATGACCATGACGACGAGCTCGAAAGACCCGATGTTGATGAGGTTGATGTTTTCCTGGGTTGTCGTTACCCAGCCGTCCGATCTCACCTCAAAGTAATCTGTATTTCATTTTTAATTGCTTCTTATTAATTTAATTTTCAACAAAATACAGACCAATACTATTTTGCAAGCACATACCCTAGACTTTCGGTGTGTGCATGTGCAGAGCATGATACAGGGTGTGCATTGTGTGACTAATAACACACATCAGCATTGCTCTGTCCTCTGCCATGGGAAGAGCATGAGATACACAATGAGACACACAATGCATACCCTGTATCACTCTCTGTGCATGCACGAAACGAAACCCATGGGTCTGTTCTGGCAGACTAGACCAATACAGTATGACACACTATCAAATATATACATGTATATACATGTATATGATTCAAAATAAACTGCTTTTCAAATTATATGTCAAAACGTGCCGAATATTGCCGAAAAAAGGAAGCTCCATGGAATTTTGGCACTTCTTGGTTCATTAACCTTAGATATAATAGGACCCTTAAATACGATGTAATATATTTCCGTAAAATAAAATAAAATTCAATGCTACTTTGTAAAGCTATTCAAATCGGAACAGGCTTGTGATTGTTGTGTCCGCAAAGTTCAATTCACGGCGTACGGATCTATTGGCCTTCAACCCTATTTATTTTACGGAAATAGTTTATATCGTGTTCTTATGAGAATTTCTGTAATTTACCGTATATTTCCATATCTTCCATATCTGTTTTATAATCAATTCTCAACGTGGTGACCGAACCCGAGTCTGGGCAGATGCTAGACTGATCCGACTCTAACCCGAGTCTGAACTGATGCTAAACTGATCCGATTCTAACCCGAGTCTGAGCTGATGCTTAACTGATCCGACTCTGACCCGAGTCTGAGCTGATGCTAAACTGATCCGACTGTTACCCGATTTTAAGTGTACAAATATCAATGATGACAGTGAGACCAGTGGAAATTTATATTTTGTGAAGACTGAAGAAACACACTAATGTGTTTGTGTGTCATTTTTTTGTATGGAAGAGGTGTTGATGTGTTATTTGTGTATTAAATGTATTATATTTCACTGATCTTGTGAGCTATGATTGCATAATGCGATCACTAGCTGCCTACTGGGGTTTCGATCGTGGTCGAACGTGGCCATTCCTGTAAACGATTTGGCCGTGGTCACATAGTCTGCCAGAACAAACCCTTGGGTTTCGTTGTGCGCACATACAGAGAGTGATACAGGGTATACATTGTGTGTCTCATGCTCTCCCCAAGACTGAGGATATAATAGAGCAATGCTGTATGTTTGTGATGTAGTCACACAATATGCATACCCTGTATCATGATCTGCGCATGCACACACCGAAAGTCTAGGGTATGTACTTGCAAGCTAGTGGTCACGCTCGCAAAATATAGTAAGCACAATCAACAAGTTTGACCAAGCGTAGATTGGTAAACACATTTGCCAGTTTATTCACAAAGCAACCTTTAGAAATGACCCGACCCGAATCCTAGTTTCACGAAGATTGAAAAATCACTTCAAAGTTAGAAATAAACATGTAAAATATGAGCTGAATTGACATTTTCATATGCTTTTTGGCTTTTCATTCCTTTCTGAGTCTTTCTTCTTTATAATTTGTGTAAATTGTGTCAAAAAATTAAAAAGGTAATAATACAAAATATCCGACCGGCTGACACTTTTCATTATAAAAATGGCATTGAAAGCATTCAAACATTGTGTGTGTGTGGTTTTTTTTTATCTGGGGGGGGGGGCAAGGGGGGGGGGTAATGGTAATAAGCAAAATATAGGCATATTTTGGGGACACTGTTTCCAAATTCCTTTACTGACCACAGTAAATTGCAAGACATATCAACATTTTCCAGCAAATTTTATTATTCTCTGACTGAACAAGTAAAATATCTTCAGTGAACTTGCCATTTAAATTGATTAACAAATACTGATTGATTTTGATACTTACTAGACATACTTCCCGACGTAGCATCAGTCTCGCTGACTTCACTGAATCTAAGCTCCCCGTTGGCGAAACTCGGATAGTCGTCGTCGGTGACCAGCGGCCCGAGGTCGATGACCATGATCATAGTATCCGTCGTGATGTTGATGGAGTATATGGTCTGAGTGAACTCTGGTGCTTGGTTGACCCCCGTGATGACTATAGTCACCTGTGGTAGGATAAATGATGAAGAAGATCGGGATTAATTGTAAAAAAAAAGGGGGAGGAAATCATGAACACAATATATACAAAGTCGAACGCCAATTCAATGCTCTTTGTAATGCTCTTCATATCGAAACCGTCTTGCAATTGTTCTGTCGGGATTAATTGTAAAGAAGAAAAGAAATCATAAGCACGATATAATCTATTTCCGTAAAATAAAGTCGAATTAAAAAACAATGGTCGTTTGTAATGCTATTCAAATCGGAACCGGCTTGTGATTGTTGTGTCTGTACAGTTGAATAGACAGCGTACGGTTCTAATTTGGCCCTCTTAACTTTTCGGAAATAGTTTATATTGTGTTTAAAGAAGATCGGGATTAATTGTAAAAAAAAAAATTACGAATACGATATAATCTACTTTCGTAGAGTAAAGTTGAACACCAATTCATTGATATTCAAATGGAAACCGTCTTGTAATTGTCGTGTCTGCACAGTGCAATGCATGGCGTTAGGATATTTTGTTATATTTTACGGAAATACTTTATAAAGTGTTCATGATATATCTCGAATATAATGGGTCTATTTACATTGGGTTGGAATTTAGAATTTGCGCATGATTAGATATATTATGTTGCCATAGTCGTTGTCCTTTTCATCTCATCATTAATTTCATCATCAGCATCGCATTCATCGTTATGTTAATCATTATCCTCCTCCCCCTAATCATCATCATCATCATCATCATCATCATTACCGTCATCATCTTCTTCTTCTTCTTCTTTTCTTCATCACCTTCATCTTCTTCTTTTTCTTCGTTCTTCTTCATTTCCATTCTTATTTCTTCTTCGTTCTTCTTCATTTTCCATTCTTCTTTCCTCTTTTCCTTTCTTCTTCTTTCTTCCTCGTTGTTCTTAGGTCTTGTTTATTATCTGTTCTTCGTCCCTTCCTTGCTTCTCTTTCTTCTTCGTTCGTCATTCTTCTTCTTCTTCCTCCATTCCCTCTTTCCCTCCTTGTTATTCTTCATCTTTTCGTCTACTTGAATAAATCTATGAATACATTATTAAAAATATATGGAAATTGTTCTTACTGTTGTAGTCTCATTCACTCCAGCATCAGACTGGTTGTATGCGCTCACGACTAAAACGTGCTCGCCTTCCATGACCATGTCCGTGGGAAAAATGTCACCAGTCTGTTCGTCAATCGTGAAGTTCTGAGATGATTGCGCAATGTCGTCCATTGTGTCTGCATGAAAGGTTAAATGTATTCATTGTCTTTATTTAAGCTCTTCCAATTATTTTGTAACGACATCTATATGGCTATTCTTATAATCATTGTAAACATATATTTCTCATACTCCGAAAGGGGTCGACAGAAATAAGGTTCAACTTTCAAGTTTCAAGGTCAAAATATATTAGTGATAATAACAATTGTTGATTTCTGCCTTTGCTTGTCGGATTATGTTTGAATTACATTTCGCTCCCTTCCCATCCGCCCAAGTGCAATCATGGATACATGCCTGATATCAAATAACAATGATCGCGTTTACCCAGGCTATCTGCTTCAGTTTTCATAAACCCTTCCCACAGCGGGCCCTTCCATTACAACGTTATCATTACTCTTGGTTATTGGATTGATACGCGCATAGAAATTATACATTTACACTCCCTTGGGAGCATTTGAGCAATTAGATTTAACGCGCCCAACGATCAATTTATCATACAGGGCCCACAGGTAGAACAGTGCATTGATTACTGATGGGGTTAACCTGTTGAAATAAAACATAATACCAAAACAAACAAACAAAAATAAATAAATAAATAAATAAATAAATAAATAAGTATATAAATAAATAAATAAATAGATGAATAAATAGAAACAAATATATATATATAAATAAATAAATAAACAAATAAATAGATATTGTATGATCTCTTTCAACGGTGTTGTGTATGAGAAAGGTGTGCCTAGATCTACGCACGACTCTATGAACGACTGATCACCCTTACTTCAGCGCCAGAGTGATCATTGAGTGCAAGAAAAAGGATGAAGAAAGAAACCAAACAATGATACTTTTCAAAAGAATCGTCTCACCGTTAAAGATTTGATTTGATTTCTTATTTTTTAACACATTCATGTGGGAAACAAGTCACCTAGAAGAACAAACAGCACATATAAAAATTACTTTTGAGGATGTATTTCTCACTGCTATTATTAACCTTACTACAGAATCTTAACTTGAGTGAAATGTTAGGAAGAAATGAAGAAATAAATTAAAATATTAAAGTTAAAGTCGGGCCATTTTCAGAGGGTATAGGTCTTTTGGGGGCAACAAAATAAATTTTGGGCCTGTTCTAAAAATATAATAATTACCTGAGCGGTATGTTTGGCTCAATATCTCAAAATTTATATCATTGCTGTCGCAATTGCTTGCGATTTCCATCGTCAAGACAGGAACGTTCGTATCCAGTTCACTCTCCAAGAGGATGACGTCATAATCGGACTCGTTTACGAACATGACGTAACAAACGGTGTCTCGGATAGTCACTGTCAATGTGGCATTCTGGGATCGAAAATCTCTGTTGTCCGGATTGAAGGCGGTGAAGGAGACTTGGTAGGGGTCCGGCGAGGGCTCGAGTTCTTTGTAAGCATATACGTCGCATAATCCAGCTGCACATTTGTGAAAATAAGATTAGAACATGAAAGTACTTCTTTCTGTCGTCAATATTATGTTGCTATATACTGCAGTGTATGCACTGAAGGGAATCTGTTAGTGAGCTCCAAACATGCAAACCTTTATCTTTACAGCCTTTGTCTGACCATCATGAAATGTCAGAGACGTCACATACACAGAGGAAAGACGACTAGCTTATGCTAATGCATGCGGACGTCAGGTGTCATCTGAAGGCCTTTAATGACATTCAAGAATTGTTGCACTCACGGAAAGTCTTTCAAATTTCATGGACGCTGGACTTACGTTGGCTATAAACGGAAAAGTTTGAAAAGACATTTAAACATTCATGAATATATTCTTCTAGGGGTCATGATTATCACGTACTCTCTCTCCCATTTTGCCCCGAATCAGCCTACAAAAATGATTATGTGCGTTGGGGCCTGTAACATAAAATAAATTGAAAATAAATCGCATCTTTATGGTACACGTTTTGCCATAGACTTACGGAACACGACATTAACTATTTTCGAAAAATAAAATCGAACGCAAATTCAATGGTCCTTTGTAATGATATTCTGATCGGAACCGGCTTGCGATTGTTGTGTCCGCATAGTTGAATACACGGCGCACGGTTCTAGTGTATGTGGCCCACTTAACTTTTCGGAAATAGTTTATATCGTGTTTGTAATGCTATTCAAATCGTAACCGGCTTGCGATTGTTGTGTCCGCACATTTGAATACACGGCGTACGGCTCTAGTGTCTGTGGCCCACTTAATCTTTCGGAAATAGCTTACATCGTGTTTGTGATTAATATTTATCGTAGGTTTAATTGTATCTTTCATGTTACAAGCCCTTGGTCTCACCTTGACCGGTTAGGACGACAAAGGACTCTTCACCGTTCGTCTTCTCGCACTGGACGATGTCATAAGGCGGAAGATCAATGTCAGTGGCTTGCACGCTTTGAAGGAGAACCTGGTTGTAAAATAAACAAAGTTAATTTTTTTTAAAGAAATTTTGGCGGTGTTTCTCAAAGTCGTAATCAAAGTTACGTATGTCTTTAAGAGAGACTGGAATATGTTAACGAATGCACAATGAGTAAGATTCCCGATCTTTCAGTACAAACTAATACCAGTCGTGCGTAAATTCGATCTTAAAGTTTTTCTTAACCTAGTGAAACACTTCCCTGTCTATCCCTGGACCACCATTTCAATGTTCATTGGTACTCGTATTGTCATATTGAGATTGGAACCATTGTACACCGTGAAAAAAACATTGGTGTTAAAGTTAGCACCAGCCGGAATCTATGTAGGACCACACCAGAAAAGTGTTAAAATAATAACGTCCGTTTCGAATCGAATCAATATATTCAAACATCTACTGAAAATGTTCACCTAATATTTGCTCATGTTTCGAAATCTTTAAATATTCATATCTTCGCGTCTTGTTAAATGTGCATTCCGCACGCGAATGAAAATACGTCTTACAGAAAGAGATTTGCAAAGCTGCAGTTGATTTGCAGTTGATTTTAAACAACAACCCCTTAAGGCTCGGGCACACCAAACACTGCACGCTATCACGGCGATGTCCCCTGTGTAATTGGCCAATTGTGAAGCATCTTTTGCGCGGAGGAGCGCGCTGACCAATAGCAACCAAGATAGCGCGTAAATACCGTGCCGTTATGCCGTGCCGTGTTTGGTGTGCCCGGGCCTTTAGAGTAATCACCTACCGGTGGTTCGGCGAGATCGTCTGCTTGAACTCTGATGGAGAACGATGTTTCTGCGAACTCGGGGGCGTTGTCATTGACGTCCTGTACGATCACGGTAATTGTAACGTTGCTCGTGAGCGGAGGCTCCCCACTATCTTCGGCCTAGAGATTCAAACACGGGAAAAACAGGAATAATAAATCGATTCTGCATTTGATTCAATATGCATTGATTCTACTTTTTACAAACAAACATGAACATTTACAATAACCACAAACTTTACTGAAATAAAATTAACTATTGCTTGATTATATGACTTCAAAAGTTTCGAAATATATGTGAAGAAAACAGATTAGGGGAAATCATAAAAAAGTATTAACTTTGTTGTCTTCTTACAACACTTTCAAGTTTGTATCATGCTACAATACTTCATGTTGTTAATATCTTATTATGTGTACACTGAAAGAGCACTCTGTTATAAACATTCGTAAATAAATAAACGAACAAACATATAACTTGGTAAAACCATCGGACAAAAACAATATTGCGATTCAAATGTGGTAAAAGAAAATATGATAAACAGTGATTCGAATGATAACAAGATATGATGGAGGGCAGAAAGAAAGAAAGTCTTAAAAGGCAGTGTAACTGATGGCAATCAACTTACTATTATTACGAGAGTGTAGTTGTCCTCTGTTTCTCTGTCTAACTCTCCAGCAACTTTGATCTCTCCTGAGACGTCAACAGTAAATTGTACAGTTCCTGTGAGATTTAGAAGATGAAACATGTAAAAATTATCATCAACTCAAGAATGATGGATATAATTTGATTTTTATGTGACCAAGAGAGGAAAAGAAAGGAAAAGAAGGATGGCGCGATAGAGGGTGAGGAGAAAGAAAGATGACCAAAGACAAAGCTGATGCAGGGAAAAATATCTTGATGACTGAGTGACGAGAAATAGGTTGCCAACAAGGAGAGGTGGACAGAAAGAGGTGTAACGAGAAGAAAGGATGGTGAGAAAGAAGGATGATAAGAAAGAGGGGGTGACGAAAAATAAGGGTGACGAAGAAGGAGGGTGACCAGACAGAAGAATGAAAATAAAGAAGTGTTACAAGAACGAGGGTGACGAGAAAGGCGGCGGACTACAGGAAACGGTGACGAGAAAGAGAGGTAATAGGAAGGAAAGGTGACAAAAAAGTTGGATGGCAAGAAAGAAGGGTGACAAGAAAGGAGGTGATGATAAAGAAGGTATGACGAGAAAGAAGGGTGATGAGAAATAAGAATGACGAGGAACAGGATGCCAAGATAAAAGGGTTATGGGAAAGAGAGGTGTCGAGAAGGAAAGGTGACACGAAAAAAAAAGAATTTGTGACGAGAAGGAAGGGTGAGGAGAAAGAAGTGTAACTAGGAGGAGGGTGGCAAGATAGAAGGGTTACAAGAAAAAGGGATGTCGTGAATAGCCGTGAATAGGCGTCAATATTCAGAATTGAATGAGAAACGCCTATAAATCTAAATTCATCATCATCAAGGAAGGGTGTCGTAAAATAATGACGAAAAAGATGAATGACGAGCAAGAAGAATTATGGTAAGGATGAATGACGAGAAAGAGGGGTGACGAGAAAGAGAGGTGACGATAAAGAAAAATTACGAGAAAGAAGGATGACGAGAAAGAGGGGTGACGAGAAAGAGGGGTGACGAGAAAGAAGGATGACGAGAAAGAAGGATGACGAGAAAGAAGGGTGACGAGAAAGAAGGGTGACGAGAAAGAAGGATGACGAGAAAGGAGGGTGAAGAGAAAGAAGGATGACGAGAAAGGAGGGTGACGAGAAACAAGAATGACGAAAAAGAAGGATGACGAAAAAGATGAATGAAGAGAAAGAAGAATGACGATGAAGAAGAATGGCGAGAAAGAGGGATGACGATAAAGAAGGGTGACGAGAAATGGAATGGGTGACGAGTAAAAATGATACGAAAATGATGGGTGTAATTTGATTTTTACCTGACCCAAGAGAGGAAAAGAATGGAAAAGAACGGTGACGCGATAGAGGATGGAGAAAAAGACCAGAGACAATGCTGACACAGATAATAATATCTTGATGAAAGAGTGACGAGAAATTGGTTGCCAGCAAAGAGAGGTGGACAGGAGGAGGTGTAACGAGAAAAGGGGTGATGAGAAAGAAGGGTGACAAAAAGGCGGCAGAAGAAAGAGAGGTAATTTAAAAGAAAGGTGACACGAAAGGCGGATGGCGAGATAGGGGTGACGAGAGAGACGAATGACGAGAAAGAAAGGTGACGAGAAAGAAAGGTGACGAGAAATAAGGGTAGCAAGATAGAAGGGTGACGAGGAAGAGGGGTGACGAGAAATAGGGGTGACGAGAAAGGAGGCTAACGAGAAAGACGGGTGACGAGAAAGACAGATGACGATAAAGAGGGGTGAGGAGAAAGAAAAATTCCGAGAAAGAATAATGACGAGAAAGAGGGATATCGAGAAACAAGTGTGGTGAGAAAGAGGGATGCAAGATAGAAGGGTTACGAGAAAGAGGGTGCCGGGAAAGAGGGGTCGCGAGAAAGAGGGGTAATGAGAAAGAGTGGCGACGAGAAATAAGGATGACGAGAAAGGAGAATGACGAGAGAGGGGGTAAAGAGAAAGAGGGCAACAAGATAAAAGGGATGACGGGTAAGAGGAGTGACGAAGAAGAAGTATGACGAGAAAGAAGGCTGACGAGAAAGAAGAGTGTCGATAAAGAAGGGTGACGAGAAAGAGGGAGGCAAGAAAGAAAGGGTGACAACAAAGAAGTGAAGGGTGACGAGAACGAAGGATGGCGACAAAGGAGAGTGACAAGAAAGAAGGCTGACAAGAAAGACGGGTGACGAGAAAGAGGGGTGACGAGAAAGAGGGTGGCAAAATAGCAAGGGTGACGAGAAAAAAGGTGACAAAAAGGGAGCTTGACGGAATAAAAGGTTGACGAGAAAAAAATGTGACTAGAAAAAGAGGTCATGGTAAGAAGGTGACGTGAAGGAGAGGTGATGAGAAAGGAGTGTGACGAAAAATGAGCTTGATGAGATAAAAGGCTGACGAAAGAGAAATGTGACTAAAAAGAGATGGTAAAGCAGGGTTCCGAGAAAGAGGAATGACGAGAAAAAAGTGTTGCGAAAACAATGGGGTGATCATGAAGAAGGGTGATGATAAAGAAGAGTGTTGAGAAAAAGGAGTAACGAGAAAAATGAATGACGAGAAACAAAGGTGACGAGAGAGAAGGGTGACGAGAAAGAAGGTTGGCATAAATGAAGAGTGACAAAAAAAAGAGGTGCGATGAGTAGGAAGAATGATGAGAAAGATGGATGACGTGGAATAAGGTTGACAAAACCTGAGGGTTGGTGAGAAAGTGGGGCGCTTGGGGGCCATTAAAATCAAGCATGAAAAACAAATTGAGTATTTACATTCTCAAAATAATTGCACAATGGAAAACACAATATCTACATATATGTTAATATTTATCCATACGATGGTCATATCTTGCACATGCTAAAAATGCAGAGATGGTGGCATTTCTACTCAACATATGTCTCGACAGCACAATGCAAAATCTTTTCAGCGTGGTAGTTAACTAGTAATGATTGTACAACAAGGTTCAATGCAATACTCACAATGATATGTAGAATTCCATCAGCAACAAACCAGAACGACACATAAATACTTTTCAAATCAATACCATCTTTTGTAGAGACATCTTTTTTCTCGACTCTTATTTCTTCTCCCATTTTACCTTTCCTTATTTGAAAAACGCATATATATTCTTCTTCTGATCAAAAATGTTTTTTTTTTCAACAGTCAGTTTATTTCGGATGCAATTTGTATCTGCAAGCCCAGGGGCTTGTAACATAAAAGATGCAATTGAACTTACAGTAAATATTTATTGTATGTCTATGGCAAAACGTGTATGATAGAGATGCAACTAATTTTGAATTAATCGTATCTCTTTAATGTTACAGGCTCCAGATATTGAAAGAAAAATTGGAAAATAAAGAGCTAGAGCACGTACCCATCGACGCGTCCAACGAATACGTAATCATATCCATGCCGTCATCGTCAGGGTCATCAGCCAACACTGTGCAGATCACGACATCAACCTCCGTATCTTCTAATACTTCAATCATTGAACACGATGTTGTAAAGACGGGAGCGTTGTCATTGACATCTGTAACTGTTACTGCGACCTGTGGGATGAGTGTGTGAAATATCTTCATCAGACCAAGGGTTAAAGGATTTATCGAAAGGCTGGACAACAAAAATCCCTGCTTAGATATAACCGGCGTTCTTATTTATTAGGCCGGTTTATTAAGTGCTTTGAGTGTATGCAAATTTCTTGCTAGTGTAATAATTCATGAACCTGTTAGTAGAAATGGAACTCCAATACATGTACCTGGAATCTAGTTTGCATATATCATTTGTTGAAATGCCATGGCAACGCTCTGACAAGCATTCTGGTTGTGAGGAACAACCAATTATGTTAAAAATATGTTTGCTTAGCAAACCTGCCTATTTAATCCATTATAATAATAATAATAATGATATTTTTATATAGCGCAAAATACGTAGAGACGTCCCTATGCGCTTAACAAACATAATTAATATATGGTATACAATACATAAATGCATAGACTATTAGCGAAAAATATAAAATTAACAATATGGCATAACTAGTTGTACAAATTATCAGTAATATATGAAGGAGGAAATCTACTTTATTGAGTTAAACATGTATGTTTTTAGATATTGCTTAAAGGTGAGTAGTGTCGATGCATCCCGGAGAAGAAGAGGAAGAGAGTTCCAAAGTGATGGTGCGAGGTTGCAGAAAGCCCGGTCCCCGTAGAATTTAGTTCTAACCCTTGGAGTTT
>BQKZ01003266.1:43834-54695 GCA_036244855.1 Temnopleurus reevesii
AAGATACCATATTAAACTGATGCGTCTTATCCCGTTCTTCGATCTTGTTCGCGCACGATTTGTGTATAGAAACAAATCTATATACTAAACCCAAACAGTACTTTTATTCCTTTTAGTCCGGAGATAAAGCGAAGATGCATTTTCTCTATCTTGTTCTTTGTTGCGCTGAGTCCTGCCCCAGGCTGTGTTCACTGCTAAAATCACTTGAGTAGAGTTTAGCTTCGAATTTGTATTGCGAGGTGAAAAGAGAAGACGCGAATTGCACAAGTGACGGGGCCACGGCATAGAGCCCTAAAAAGGAAGTCGTAGAAATGACGTATACACAGAATCCTAGAATTTGGATTAAATCTTTTCAAATGTTGAGACTTAATTCCACAAAATTATCCACCCGGACCAGATTTAGCTTCTGGAAGAAGGATAAGAAGAATAAGAACAGAGTAATGCACCAAGCCAAAACGTCATGTGATGGATTCGAAGGCATTGTGTGATTAACATAGATAATTCCCAATCAAATTCGTTGCCATGGTGAAACAAATACAAGGAAAATGAAACAGAGGGTCAATTTAAGAGGGGAGACATAGTTATTGGGGGCAATTATTAATAAAATGGACAATTATGAGATCCCTTTAAGCTTCATTGAAGGGCACATAGGGCCTTGTAACTTAACAATGTGTCCACCATTTAACAACATAGTTTGCCTAAACACAAAATTTGAGAAAATTGATGAATTATCACTATTTGGTAATTGGAGATGACAGACAGTCTCATTTGATAATTATTGATAATGGACCACACACAAAAACAACACACAAATCACACAGAAACGCACACACAACACACACATATACATACACATTTACACACATACATACACAAATAAAGAATGGTTAAACGTAATTTAGAAGGTGCGACTGCAGGATGATTCAGTTAATAATAATGACAATAATAATACAATTCATATGGCAGCTGCATTTTGTAGTTTCAATGTTCTTTAACCCGGTTCGGAGCAAAATTCAAACAAAAATAATGAAACTAACATAAATTGTAAATACCCCTATACAAAAAACACAAACAGAGGATTGAAATGAATAAACCATCAATTTAAACATGTATTTGCATGTGGTATAAAGTATAAAGTTAACTCAAAGAATGAATATGATAGATAAAATAACATAATGATTTGATGATAATGCTTCATCATGAATAAATATTTCAATAAATGGCCCCGCTCACCGAGTGAAATTATATAATTATCTTGTATGATCAAATTTATAGCTATACCATTATCCTCTCGATATCCCCAGTTTTAGTATCATCAATACATTATCATATACGTAGCATAAATTGAAATGTAATATTCATGTCTGCACGTAACTTTACAAGATCCAGCCATTAAACAACAGGTATCTTTATATACGACTACAGTCAATTTCATCCCTTCTTCCTTTCGTAAAACAAAATTTCCTAAATTCGTCTAAATCCAGCAAAGCGAATCCGATAACTGATGAGTATCGTTTTCCATTAAAATCAAATCTTATAACTGCAAAGTTTGTCATACGACTGGGCTTCTATGATCCCGAATCGGTTAGATTTAATTGTGGCAGGTTATCTAATAATTGGTTTCATTATATAGTTCCTCAAATGTAATCCTGCGAAATGAATACACCACTTTTTTCATTCTGTTTCCTCTGTTTTGCTCTAACCTTCTTCTATCATATCTTTCATCGTCTTTCTTCGAAATGAATATGCCACTTTTTTCTATCTTCGTCAATTGTGCGGTTCCTTTTTCATTTGTTTATTCATTGCTGTAGTAACTTCCTCAAGTTTCTTCCTCTTTCTCCCCTTCTCTCCATCATTCGTCCATTTCTCCATTCCATATGTCTCTCTTTTACTAACCATCTCGTCCTTCCCTCTTACCAACCATCCCCTCTCCATCACCCTATACATCATAATTTTACCTCCTCTTTATCTTTTTGTTACTCCTCATTTCATCTTCATCTTTATTTTCTCCCACCTCTATAATTTATATATATATATATATATATGTCTATATATCTCCCTCTCGTTCTATCTTTCTCTCTATCTGCAACACAAATAAACACGCACGCACACACACACTAACACATACACATACCAAACACAACACACACACACTCCCTCTCTTCTCCCTCACATGTACACAAACGCACATACTCACCCACTCTCCACACACATATACGCATACTAACACATCCACCCCTATACCCATCCACACACAGATGGCACATACACAAACACGCACACACACACACACTCACACACACACACACACATCTACACGAACCAGTATGTACATACAAACATGTACCTATACATTCAAATAAATACACATGCGCGCCCAACAGACACACTCACACACGCATGCACATATGTCTTCTTCTTACTACTTCCAACCACTGTATTTGATAAATTGTTGAATGAAATAAAATGAAATAAAATTAAATTGAACCAAGTCTTCGTATTCTTAGCCTTCCTTTTATTATCAATCTTGGAATTATCTCTGCTAACTCTCATCGGTACAATTGTGGAAATTGTATGTTTTCTGTATCAAATTCGATTTTGTTCGATTTTACATTCAATGAATGTTCCTGAATGGAGTTTACCCATATCCATTACAAACCTCGTTCTTCATTGCATTGTATTTCATCGTAACAATATAACGCCCCTCTCATAATTAAGTGTAATTTAAATCAGAAGAAGTGTATGAATTGAAAAGTTCTTAAAGATCTCCAAAGCTTGCTTCACACCGAGAGCAGAAACATTAAGGTTTCAGAAACTTGTCAGTTTTATGTTATCATTTATTTATTTATTATTATTTATTTATTTATTTCTGCACATTGCATAGTTAAATTCACATGGAGATACAAAGTATTACATAGTGATGAGCATTTGCGTTCCAAATACATATATTGGTTATTATTGAAAATATGCAGAGGTGTGACAAAATAAGCTTAAAGCTTGATACACATTGCCACACCATTACTATACACTTATGAATAAATCATAAATACTGGGAAAACTATAACACACACATGAAAAAAAAATATTTCAACAAACTAAAGTAAATAACGAATTAACACAAGCAAATAGACTGATAGGAATAGAACAGAATAAAGAGAGAGAAAAAAATAGTGAAATCCCTATATGAGTAACTGAAATTTAATAACAATATATTAATATACTTTCACCAGTACTCCATACAAGAAATCCAACCATGAATTATTGATATCAGCGTGTTTTTTTCTCCCCCTGTGGTTAAATCATTATCTGAATATATTTTTTCTCTTTTGCATTAACTACTGAATTAATATAACCTTTAATCAAATATAATTTTTCAATAAAGCATGAATTTTAGTAATCTATATTTTTCATCAGTTTAATAAATAGAGGTATCTTTTAACTTTCATCTATAGTTATTTTTTTTTCTTGTAGGATATTTGAATTACCAGTATATATGATTGTGAATTATTTCAATATCTTCTTTGTATATTCTATATTTATTTTGCCTTTGACTTGTTAATATTGTACATGCTATCTGGGTATTTTTTGTTTTGTACTATCTGGGAGGTGTTTCACCAAGATAAGAAAGACTTTACGCACGACTTTACGTTCGACTGGTATCTCTTCTTGCGCTGAATGCGCGTACTATTATGAATTATTACGCACAAAAAGTGAAACCAGTTGAACTTAAAGTCGTGCGTAAAGTCTTTCTTATCTTGGTGAAACACCTCCCAGGACATTGATGTAAAACAGCGGATTGCTGATCTTTTGTACCTGTATAAATATATTCTAATAAATAAATAGATAAAAGAAACTATGATAGTCCTACAGAAGCTTATACTTGCAGAGCGAAGGCGAGTACAAGTCGCCTTCACGCCCTCTTGTCCGAGACAAGGCGCCAAGGTGAGTTTGTACAAGTCGTATATTTTCGCCTTTTCCATCAAAGGCACCTTAAAGGGGAACTTCACCCAGACATTGAGGTGCGCTCAGTTGATGAAGAAAAATACATTGGTCAATTTGTGAAAATTTTAGCAAAATCCGACAATCCATTCAAAAGTTATGAATTTTCAAAGTTTTGATTTGCATCCCTCATGGGCTCCTCAAATTGGCAAAGTAAAGAAACAAAATTACTACCAACATGGAGAACTCTCCATTCACTTTGTACACATAATTTCACATTATCTTCTTTTTCTAGAAATGTAGACAAAACTGTACTTTTTTCTTCAAGTATGATATGGACATTTTGATTCTTCATGCATTTCGAAATGAAATTTGTTGATTTATTGCCTACTTTTCTAGAAAAAGAAGAAAATGTGAAATTCTGTGTACAAAGCGAATGGAGAGTTCTCCATGTTAGCAGCCATTTTGTGCCTATACGTTGCCAATTTATGGAGCCCATGAGGGGTTTAAATCAAAACTTTGAAAATTCAAAACTTTTCAATGGATTGTTGGATATTGCCAAATTTTTCACAGTTTTGATCACTGTATTTTGAGAGTGCATCAATGTATGGGTGAAGTTCCCCTTTTTAATTGGCGAGTGCAACACCTCGCCTTTTCGCTGCACGTATCTAGGCCCAACATAGTTTCTGAAACCAAAGGTTTCGGCTCTAAATATGAATTCTGTTAAAAAAAACTCCATTCCAAAAAGTAAAGTCGCCCTCCTTTTAAAACAGATGATTGGCTTTGACAATTACGATTTGCTTATGACAATGATTATGACAATTATGATTATGTCAGCGGTAACACTCGCGAAAACTTCTGTTATCTCTTTTGTGTGGAGACGTTTGTTTATTTGAATAATTACTCACCATAATTATTCATTTTGTATATCTGGACCCCTTGGAAGAACAGAAGTATTTATTTTAATTCTTCTGAAAGGGCAATCCAGCCAATCTTATTAATTGCAAGCTATTTTTTTTGTTCACATGTAAATTTGTCAAATGTATTGTTATTTCGTATTATGTTGTATATTATATGTCTTTTTAATGATTGGGAATAAAGTACCATACCATACCATAATTATCCTAAATAAAGTGTAGAATATTCAACATTTTGTTCCTGAAATATTGTTTTATGCATAAATTCTATTCATTTTGTAACGACCCCATGAGAGAACAGCGGCATTAAATAACGCTGAAATGGACTAACCGCCGTTTCGTAAATTTTTATTACATTTTGTTGTATTCTGTTGAAGTTACTAAAATACAAAAAAAAAAAAAAAACAAGTAATTCTGATTGCGCAACCTCCTCGTTTGTGTCATAAAAAGGTGGGGTTTTTTTTCATAGTGCTGTCGAAAAAAATATTAGATACATGAGTAAAACAAAAAATATCATAATGTTGTAATTTAAAAATGGCATCATATGCCAAACAGAATTATAAGAAGCTCTCTTCAAACCGATTCGAGAAAGTTTAAGGCGCCAAAGCTAAAATTGAAAAAAGGAGCAAATTCGCGGGAAAATATTCAAAAGAAAGAGAAAGATGCGAACGCGTATTGTCAGACGATTAGTGATTTTCCTAAATGGTATCTAGTTAAACCCTAATTATGGTCCGAATCAATAGTTTTTACATTTGTCCTCACTGAAAATATAACACCTCTTTAATGTACCAGTGCTACTAGCCTAGGGACATAAATTTAACGGTCGTTTGGCATTTAATGGCGGTCCTCTGAATAGATGAAGTCGGATATTTCGATGATTGGGGTCCGCGTCATTTGGACTCCATCGTTTTTGCTCCTCGAAAGAATCCCTTATAGTGATATCAATCTTAATTGATTCTTTTATAGATTTTGGAATCACTATGAGTTCTGTTGGACATAGAAGATTAGAATTTACCTCGGTGGGAAATAGGCTCATTGGCCTTATACGGTCCTCCGTAGAATGTCTTCCCCGTGAATACCGCCTTATTGTTAGCATACTTTAGGGGTTTAGGGCTTACGGGAGTTAGGAGAAACCCGATGGTTTAAGCCCCGGTCACACAGAGCCACGGAAGCAACACGAATCAACACGACTCTTTGTTCGGAGGCAGTTAACTGTGAATTAACAAAGAGTCATGTTGAATCGTGTTGCTTCCAGGGTCATATGTGACCGGGGCCTTAGGCTTGTTTCTTGTCGCTGTAATCAGCAAGTAATCCAGTTCAAATAACCCAAGGAAAATTTCAACAAAACTGGAATTATGTTTGCAAACTTTACGCAATTGTTACGTAATTCATAACAATGTTATACGGGAAGGATGGGGAATATTATCAATTAGGAGAGAAGTTACTAATGGAATGCCCAACATACGTGAATGCCTTTGAAATGGGGATATCTTGAAACCATTCTTTTTTATTAATGGGCGGAGTGGAGGAATGCTGAAGCCTTTCGATAATTAGCTATTTGCGATTTTTTTATCATCAGGGTTTCGGCGAATTTTGGAATAAATTTTTGATGGTCGTTCTCTTTCCACAATCTTGGATTTCCTCAGTTTCACATGGAAGAAATAAAACATACTTAAAAGCATGCACTCTACTAAAAAGCAATTAAAACAAAAACATAAACAAATTCTTAAATTGTGTGAGTGAACGTAAGAAAGCAACTTGTTGATCCTCATGATTATCATTTAATTATCATCATCATCATTATTATTATTAATAATAATAATTAAATAATAATCATGATAATAATAATGATAATAATGATAATAATGATAAAAATCATAATAATAATAATAATGATAATAACAATAATAATAATAATCGTAATATCAATAATGATAATAATAATGAAATGATAATATTAACATTATAATAATGATAAAAAATAATAATAATAACAATAATAGTAATAATAAAAATAATAAACATGATAACAATAACAATGACAACCACTTCAGTGCTCTTTGAGAATTGATATACACAATTTACTGCCGAGATTTATTAGTCTAAATAAACTTCAGATCGTTTGATAGATTATATCTAATATAATTTTTGGGGGAGTATAATGTACATTTTCCTTTATCTCTTAGACAGCGGTTTTATCTTATGAAGATGTGGAATCATTAAAACATTAATTTGATTATTTCATCATAATTTGATTGTACCTACCTATGAAGTGATTTGAAATATCATAAAACAAAATAAAATTATTTCTTTTCATTTTTTCTAGGCTCAAGGCTCCATCACTGCCCACAGTGATGAAGGTTTCAGATATAATGATTGTATAATGTACATTTTTCGTTATCTGTTAATAGCGGCTTGATCTATTTAAGATGCGGAATCATTGAAATAAAGTTTTTATAATTTATCATAGTAGATGTACCTACACTTGGGTGGGTGGGTGGGTGGTTGGGTGGGCAGCTGGGAGGGTGGGAGGTTGTATCTAAGTTTTCACTTAGTTTTATCGTTGTTTCAGTATTACATGAGGATTAAATTTACATTATAATTATCCCTCAGTTTTAATATTTTTATATTCTCACCATAATTATTTATATTGTATATCTGGACCTCTTGGAAGAACAGAAGTATTTATTTTAATTCTTCTGAAAGGGCAATCCAGCCAATCTTATTATTTGCAAGTTATGTTTTTATTCACATGTAAATTTGCCAAATGTATTACTATTTCGTATCATGTTGTCATGTCTTTTTAACGATTGGGAATAAAGTACCATACCATACCATACCTTCATCTGCAGTAGTTTGAAATACCATAAAACAAAATAAAATAAATTCTTCTCATTCATTTTAGGCTCAAGGACCCACGATGATGAAAGTTTATAGCAAAAAAAAAAAGAGATGCTGTAACAGCAAATGATAGTGTCATGTCGCAGTCACATCTTAGCGTAAATAGCCGATGTATTCCAAGCGTAAATCTGTATTATTTTTACCGTCTCTGTGCCAAAAAATCTGCTGGAAGAGCTTTTTGGTTTGAGTTGAATTTCTTTGGCTTACGCATAAAGTACGAATATGTTATTGTTTTCCAAGCGTATTCCCACCGTATCTGCGCATGGGACCATAACATAAATTCATCACTGGGAGCAGGATTTTTGGACAAAGTAAACAACTTCATTCAGACGTTCACAATAGGCAGATACAATCAAAAGAAAGTACCCTTCCTATTCATTGTGCGATGCCCGTTTGACATCCGCAAAATAAGAGCACTTATATTTCTTTTGTGTATATAGATCTTGTGAAAGCTAGAATGAAGTTGTTTAATTTGTCCAAAAGCCTTTGTCCTTTCTGCTCACGTGTAGTAGCGGTTCCGACTCTCACCTTTCAACCAGAGGGTCATGGGTTCAAAGCCCACCCGTGGCGTTAATTCCTTCAGCAAGAAATTTATCCTCATTGTGCATCACTCAACCCAGGTGAGATGAATGGGTGCCTGTAAGGAGTTTATTCCTTGAAACAGTTTAAGCCCCTAATAGCTGCACTGCTAAAGCCAGTGTAATAGTGCTGCAATTGTAGCCCAGGGAATGCTCATGAAGAGTTGATACGTGCTATATATATAAAAGCCGCTCATTAATTAAAAAATAAGTTCAATGAATATGCTGGGTATGCATTACGTCTTCATGCTAACATGTGAATGCACCTTTAGATTTAGACATGTTACTGACAAAGAACTAATCGATTTCATTCGTCATTGCTTCATAGCTCTGACATTCCAACTTTAAAGTTACGACCAAAAACAACATACCGATCAAAGCAGAAAATAGATACATTCTTTCAAACAATAGAAAACCATTGATGAAACATTCCAATCAAATTAGAAAATAATACATTCTATTGAACGATAACGATGAATCGAGCAACGCGAAAGCAACGCTTTGATCAAAGTGGAATATCTATACTTTCTGGTTTTTCTTTACAAAAGAAAATCGTGGAAAAAAACATTGAGATCTATATTGACCACTAAAGAAAACGAATAGGACAACATTCCTTTAGACAATTGAACAAACCAATACTACGTTATATATATACAGATGTAGAAAACAACATGCTACGCAAACAACTGAGCAGCACGTTCTATCAATGCATCAAATTTATAAACTATTTTTTTAATTATAGAATAATGGAAAAATAATGAGATCTATATTGACCACTAACGAAAACGAATAGGGCAACATTCTTATAGACAATTGAAGAAACAAATACTACGTTTTATATACAGATATACACGTGTCAAAAACAGCATGCTTAACAAACAACTGATCTGCAAGTAATATTCTGTCAAAGCAGAAAATTAATAAACTATTTTTTTTAAAGAATAATTGAAACAAATTGAGATCTATATTGACCACTAAAGAAAACGAATAGGGTAACATTCGTTTAGACAATTAAACAAACCAATACTACATTTTATATACAG
Organism: Temnopleurus reevesii; assembly: GCA_036244855.1. NCBI lineage: Eukaryota > Metazoa > Echinodermata > Echinoidea > Temnopleuroida > Temnopleuridae > Temnopleurus > Temnopleurus reevesii. Next base: position 53,213 of record BQKZ01003266.1, read on the forward strand.
ATATAGAAAACAACTTGCCAATCAAACATCTGAGCAGCATGAAACATTCTGTCAAAGCAGAAAAATCAATAAACTATTTTTAAAAATATTATAGGATAATGGAAAAACATTGAGATCTATGTTGACCACTAAAGAAAACTGGAACAGGGCAACATCTTTTTTAGACAAGTTGAGAAACCAATAACACATTTTTATTTTCATCTTCCGAAAATAAAATGTATAACAAAAACATCTCGAGGAACATGATACATGATACAGAAACGATTTTCCCATATATCCTGCAAAAAAAAAAGATGATACAAAATAAAAGTGACTTCACATTGGTCCGTTTGAGAGAACAAGACAAATATAGTCCCCTGTTTGTCGCAAATTATTAATTTCTGAACAACATCAACAGGAATAAAAACATAATTAAAACACTTTCGAAGAATTGGACAATAAATCCGCACGTCATGTATTGAACCTTGCAGACATCAAAATCACAAGCTTGTCCCGATTTAAATGGCCTTACAAAAGACCATTGAAACGGCGTTTGATTTTATTTTTACGGAAATATCGTGTTTGAATGATAATATTGTCAGATTATGAAAGTGATAATCTGTTATTGACTAATGCTCTTTGACTTAATAAATAGTCTTCCAACGTAACGGACAAAAATGACGTCACAGTGAAAGATAACACCGTAGATGAAATAACCTTGGAATTTGGAGGAAATCTGAAGTAAATATTTAAGAGAAATTGAGAGAGATTGTCATTAAATGATGGCGTATCTTATGATAATTATATGATTCGAAATGGGCACTGGGATAAAAAAAAGAATCTGATATTCTGAAATTGTCCACGAGGATACACAATTTTTTTTTTTTTTATGACTGACGTCATCCAAAATTACAAGCAACCATTGGTCAGATCGTCGACCAATCATCTACGCCGGTGTAGTAATGTTCACGGTCAAAATGTACATTACATGAGTACGCATTTGTAATGAATAGGAACGACACGGTTTAATGATCCGCTTTGATAGTGGGGCAGATAACAGCAGATTTTGGCCTGAATTGTGCATTTTCACCTACAAGCATGAAATTTGGCACAGAGGTAGAGTATCACAAGAGAAACATTTTCAGAAGGGGAGCCACCTGAAATAGGTCAAAGGTCAGCCGTGGCGGCCATTTTCAAAATGGCCGCCAAAATCAAGTCCCCCTGATGGAAATAGGCAATTTTAAGAAGTGTAACACACTTGCATTGTGTCAAAAGTGAATGATTTGTGTTCCTATTGGTCCCTAATAATTTACTTATTTTTTAGAGATGCATTGTGGGTGTTTCTCTCATTTAAAATGGCCGCCAAAGTGGTAAATACAGGAAAAAGTTGGAGATTTTGACCCGGAAAATTTGATATTTTACAAGGGAATATAGCTTTAGCAATTAATTGTGGACATAATAACTTAGAGTAAACTTTGTTCTTCCATTTCTGTAAGTTTCAGGA
>BQKZ01003266.1:62634-75216 GCA_036244855.1 Temnopleurus reevesii
TCAGGATCGTGTTTGCTCGGGATCTCATCAAAGACATTGAATGGCGCCAAAACAACGCCATCATCAGGTGAGAGGGGTAATACAGGGGTGCTGCAGGGAGCTAGAGGGGGGCATTGTATTACCCCTTCCCTATTCAAGGTCGTATTCAGAAATTGAATTTTGTTTCGCTCGAAAGGTGCTCCTTATCACTTATCTCCCCAATTAACAAGTACAGTGCTCAAATGTGTCATGTAATTAAGCTCGCCATTCACACTCGCCCCTGTTTTAAACCCAAGCTGATGAAATTAACGATTTTCTCGGTGCGAGGATAAATAGTCCCTTTCAACACTTTCTCCCGTATTATCTCATACCACTCACGCTTTGGGGATTGACACGATCCAAGAAAGGGATTAAGAGGATCGGATATGGATTAACATAAGCTGTGATATTGAATGTGGTCGAGTGGTACGGTCACCTGAAGTGGTTCTCGGAGAAAAAAGGGGAAGGATGAAGGCAATTGACGCATATCTAAACCTGGTATTGTTCCCACCCACCCTCATCACCATTTTGTAATTAAGAGCGTGTGAACGCGAGTAACACTTCCTTTCAGTCAAATTCAAAGCCATGGCTTCTATTATCCCTAAATCCCCGTTTGATTCAATTTTTGATACGCTATGTTGATGTGATTTACAAGGGGTGCTATACTTTTAATCTCTTAATCAATAACGTGAAAAAATAGCCACGAACGGATTAGATTAAGATTAAGGAAGGTGCGATTATCCGTTTTGTGACGATTGAACGGTATTGATCATAGTTAAAATTGTTTTCGTCTTTTTGATACAGTTCTCATTTTGTATTCATCGTTTTAATCGCCAGTTTATAAAGGAGTACTTCAAATTGTGTTAAAAACCTCTTGACATTTTGATGAAATAACTGTGGTATTGAGCTCCCTTGCGAGCTTAAGAGCATGTTTTTGATCGTTTGATAGAAGCTCTATATTTTGATAGAGTGCGATTAAGGTATTTATACGGTCTAATCACTCAATCAGGAGTGAATAGAAAACTTTCAAATAACTTGTTGTAGCTTTCTTGTGTTCTTAATTCGGTATTGATAGCCAATTACCCAGTCTAGAAATCCAAATAATCGGCTGATATAAAACACTTTCTCCACGTGCATTGCTTCTGCCATGTACACGTACAAATTCAATCGTTCTTCCATGCTTCAAAGCAATATTTTCGTTTTTTATTACCCGCATTTCTTTTTACAATAAGATTCTACTCAAAATATTATTTCTTCAACAGGAACTAGTAATGAATAATACTAATAATAATACATGTGACTTACAAAGGTGTAAAATCCACTAAGTGCCTAAGGCGGGCACAAAAAGAATATAAGAGAGTATAAAATAACACAGAATAGCATAGCATAAGACATTTAAGGCATCAGACGACTAAAATGCTAAACAATATGGTAAGAAGTAGAAACATATTGAAAATATATATGACACAATATTCACGAGAAAATAGAAAGTTATGAGTGTTCAAGTATTTAGACAAATTTGCAACTGATGATAGGTGTCATAGGTGCACGGTAGACAATTTTCTTATATTCATATCAATGCTGTGTAATATTACTTTTCCAAAAAAAGAAAGATGGTTTCCTCAGATCTGTAAGTATAGGATATCTTCATGATAGGTGCATGTGCACATCCTCTATTTGCATGTTTACATTAATACAAATTTTGTATTTAGTTTCTGTATAGAAATGCTAAGTTTTCTACCATGAACTAAATGAAATGATGGTAATAATAGTACACGTATGACATCATAAAATTAGCAGCATGTCTGAAAAAAATCACTGAGTTACCCTTTTTTCCCAAACTATTCAAAATTCTTATTCCTTTTATTACTTGCCAATTTTCTTAAAACTTTTTGTTCTGCTCACAATAGTTTTATGCTCATGTAAAAAGTATATAATTTTGGGGTAGACTCAAGATGAAAGTACAGATTTAATCATGTATTTAAACTTTTATTGGTCATGAATGACGATGAAATTTCTATATTTTCATGTATACAGGTTCTCTCATTCGTCCCACGTAACCCATTTGACTTCCTATCGTGAAATGTTATGAATAATATTCGCACGAACGTTGTAATAATTATTTTGCCTATCCTCTCCCTATCATTGGAGGAGGAAATCGAAATAGGAGAAAACAGCATCACTATCGTCAACAAAAAAAAAAAAACCCGACGAAATTGTGCACCAAAAGAGGGCATTTGGTTAAATCTACCCAAACAACGATAGCCAGTTGCTAATCAAAGGTACATAATGTTTTGTTCAATTGTTAATTTATGTACTTAAAATTGATCATTTACTAGTAGAATAAAATCATTTTATTCTACTTGACATTAATTTTCACATAATTACAAAAAGATGGTGAGATATTTTTACTAGAAGAATTGAAATATTTTGTTAAAATATAATCATGGGCAAAGTAATATTAAATAGACTAAATTAGTCTATTTAATATTTCTTTGCCCATGATTACACACGGTGAGACATTTGGTGATATACGACAGGTTTGCCCAATGTTTCAATTGATGATGTTTGAGGGGTGAAAACTGAAATTCGGGTGGAAAGTTTAGAAGTACTTTGGCTAGTTAGCCGTCATGTCAGTGGCTCGCCTCACCTGGCACCCATTACATAGCCCAATCCTCCCCGGAGAGTCGGGGTACTTCGATTGTTTGCTAACCGTACCCCTTTGGTCCGTGCCGACCCAGTGAAACCCCACACCAAGATTGCACCTTATTTTTACCCTCCAAACCGGTCCATGGATAAGTTAAATTTTGCAAAGTTGGAATACAAGCGTATTTGACTAATTTTTCGATAAATTTTCGATAGAAGATAACTTTTTGGAAAGAAATCGACAGCATTTAACATTGAAATTAACACAATAGAACTTATCTTTGAACTATGGGCTTTATTCTGGAAATGTATGATTTTCCCACGCGACATTAATTGTCTAAATACACCCGAAAAGTGCATTCTCCGGATAATTTTCAAGAAGATTGCAGAGTACTCGAATTTAAAAGTAAGTAGATGTAAGACGAGAGCACATTCGTTATGAGCACATTATGATGTCTGTTCAGTTATGATCATTCTTCTCAATATAAATAAATGACACGACAGATGTCCTCTGAAACTTTCTAAAGATTTTGTACATTTCAATAAATGATAAAAAGAATGAACATTTTATAAGGAACGAAAGGTTTATTTTGTTGAACAAACAGACAAACAAAGGACAAAATGATAAGAATCAAATTGTACAAAGGACAGATGGACATGTACTTTCAAACAAGAAACGAATGATATCACTGAAAATCTAATTATAATCATGATATTTTAGATACTTATCTAATTTGGGACAGTTCATATTACATAGTACATAAGTAAAATATATTTTGAACTTAAAAAACAATTGAATTATCTGAAACAAAACCACAAACTATATAACTCAAATATCAAAGAAAACTATCAACTCCTGCATCTGACAAATCAAACATAAAATCTATCCACCGTTTCACGATCCTCTATCCTCTAAAGGCCTACTAACTCACACCTTTGTGGTTTTAGCCCACGTCGGCCCAGCGTTTTGGGAAATTAAAAACGTTCCCTCAACACACAAAGACGCAGGTCACACGGTGGCCTGACGTTACGCGTACGCTCCTTAAGCGCAAGCCGAACGTCAGTCCACCGACTGATGAGCGTATACTGTGCGCCCGGGTAGCGTTTTCATTTTTTAGAACGCTCTGCTGACGAAGGCTAAACACGCAAAGGTGTGATTCGGCCTTTAAGTTGGAAATTCTCCCGTTCAGACCTTTAATCCTTCTCCAGAGAAATAACTTTTCCTCGCCGACTTAGAAGACCCCAAATCGGACAGATCCCTCTAAAATTGGGAAATCCCGTATCGATTACGGTAAATAGAAGCTGGGAGAGGTTGAAGAAAGGGCCTGGATTTGCCGAACATAAATAAGGTATGAATTTCAAAATCAAAATCGCGTGCGATGATAATGTTTTCTTCTGGTAAACGTGATGGAGGATAAACTCAGCGAGAAAACTGCTCACACTTCGGAATTCTCCTTCAGTGTACATTATAGATGCTTCCCAAATATTCATAGTGTTATAATTTTTTTGTATTTTTTTTTTTATTATCCTTTCCTCGGAAAACATTTCATCTTCTGATTCAAGTGTACGCTGTGTCTGCAGTCCGAAGTTGGGAAAGTTGAAATTGATCAGAAAACAAAAACTTTTCTGATTGAAATTTGGTATAAAGTGTACATTTGTGCTAACAAAGTTGAGATTTCAACTGTTTTATGTAAACCTATACTAATTCATTTTTACTCTCTTTTAAAGCTATAATGTCTTTTTTTAGCAACCATCCACTGAAATCGTGTGTGCAAAGTGATAAAAAACGACATAATAAAATCAACACACACACACAGACACAGATACATACAACCCCTGTACAAAGAAAAAATCTATTCGACGATACATCTGATAAATGAAATTTCATAGTTATTATCCGGAAAATGATTTTAATATATATTTGAACATTAAATCAACGGAAAATATTTCTATGTGATATATCGAAAATCAATAGAGAATATTGAGAAATAAGTGCCACTGTGTATGTTTTATTCGTAACTGTAAATTAAAGTTTTGTTTCATCAATGAATTTGAACCATTGAGATTGAGAAATTAACCCTAAAACATGCGATTTTAGTCGGAATAAGACAGTAATAATTACAATTTTGTTGATGTGGCTTGAGAGCAGGAATGGACCAGCCTGTTGATGTGACTGCCCTATTATTTCCTTTTTTTTGCATTCTTTGTTATTCTATACAGTTCGGACAGCTTGATTTGATATTTCTTTTAATAAAAAAATCTTAATGCATGGCAATGTTTTCGCTTTTCTTATACTTTTTACCTAAGATTTTACATTCATATATAATTTAAAAAAAAAGTATTAAAAAAAAATAATGACACGATATCAACTATTTTCGCAAAAGTAGGTTGAATGCCAATTCAATGCTCCTTTGTAATGATATTCAAATCGGAACCGGCTTTTGATTGTTGTGTCAGCACAGTTCAATACACGGCGTAGGACTCTCTTGTCCATGACCCACTTTATTTTACGGAAATATTTTATATCGTGTTTTAAATATGTATTAATCCTAAGTTATGTATATTGCATTCATTTTCCGACAATTATGTTGTGTTGATTTGTATTTTGTTGGAAACGAAATTAATTTTTAAAAAAATATTTTAAAAAAGAAGAAAAAAACCACATGTCTCTAAGCAATGAAAAAAAAACTGAGCTGATTTTCCTTTTGCCTCAACAGAAGATAGTAAGGTTCCATCCCCAAACCATATTTTTGCCCAGCACCCTTGCACTCGATCGGAAAAGAAAAAAAAATGGGACATTTCCCAAAGAGCGATGCCGTGCAATGTTGACTGATCCATGTTTATCTTGAATTTTATCTCCAATTACAAGCAGCTTGTTGAACACACTGCGGGAGGCGAGGAAATATGAAATATCAACATCGCAAAATATGCTTCCTAAATCTCTTCCATATTATATACCGCTTAAGAATTTTTCGATGATTTTCTTTCTCGAGATCTGATCGTTTTCTTGCCATATGACTGTGCATCGAGTGGTTGAAAAAATATTGATAATGTATCTCGATTGTCCAACATTGTCCAAGCTGGAATGTTCGATATTTATTATAATTTCTGATGACACAATGTCATACGTCCGTTATTCCGAAGGTTCGCTATTCAGAAACACGTGAAATTGATATAGGCCTATATATGTTACAAAAATTAAATCGGTTTTGAAGGCGAAATAAAGTTACCTTCGAAAAAAGGCTTATTGTACGCTTTACTTATATATTCAAATTAATGCCCGTTTCTTGCTCTAACGGCCGGAGTTACGTAGTATTCCTTAAGCCGTTTAGTATACCAATTGAACGAGAATACTTGTAATGCAGATTGCATTCATTACTTGTTGCTATGTCGGGCAATAGGAGGGTTTACTAATAGATGCAAATTTTATGCATACCTTTAACAAAAAGGTTGTTCTTGATAACCCTAAAGCTTGCCCGAGGCTTGCCCGACATAGCAACTAGTGATGTATGCAAACTGAAGTATTGTAATAGTCTTATTGTTATCAAACGGTTTAAGAAATACCACGTAACTACATTCAGTGGCAAGAAAAGCACATAAATTTGAATATATAAGTAAACCCGCCTATTCAGTTCAACATTTGTGTACAACGAAAGTGTTTTAAGTATTAAATGTTTTGAATGACGGACTTTTGGACTCGTATTCCTTTTAAAACAGTGAGCCTTTAAAAAAAACCCGAAATTTCGGAAAGACCGAATCATAACGAATATACAATCAGACAATAGACGATGATTCTTGCAACTTATTTTTATATAAGTTTAAGTGTGTTGTGACCATTTCAAGCTTATTTTGAGCTTGTTTACCGTAAATATCTTACTTTTCTACCCAATCGAAGAAATCGACCTCTTTTGGCTTTCAGAAAAGTTGATTGCAAACAANAATTACTCGCAGCTTGTTGAACACACTGCGGGAGGCGAGGAAATATGAAATATCAACATCGCAAAATATGCTTCCTAAATCTCTTCCATATTATAGACCACTTTAGAAAATTTTGATGATTTTTTTTTCGAGATGATTTTTCTCAAAATCTGATCGTTTTCTTGCCATATGTGTCTTGAGTGGTTGAAAAAAATATTGATAACTAGAATGCTTATAAATTATGTTAGAAAGTTGGATATTGATTAGTTAAAGAATAATGTGATGTGTTCGTTCTTCCGAAGGTTTGCTACTCCGAAACAAGTGCATCCGAAAGGTATAAAAACGATTATTTGGTCTGAACAATTGTAATATAATTGTGAAGGTTCGTTATTACAAAAATAAAATTGGTTTTACAGGCGACAAAAAGCACCCTTCGAAATAGTCCGGTTTACTCACAGATTCAAATTTATGCACGTTTCTTGCTAACGACCGCAGTTATATAGTATTTCTTAAGCTGTTTAGTAACAATTGAACGACAATTTGTTTACCTCATTTTATGTTCTAATTACCCTATACGAGTGTAAATAGCTAGATAGTACATCCTTAATTCATTTTTGTTGTTGAAGGGAAAAAATAAATTTTATTCTTTAATCGAATAGAATGATATACTTGCAATGCAGATTGCGTTCATAACTTGTTGCTATGTCGGGAATTCGTCAAACAAGCTCTCGGGTCGTCAAGAACAACCTTTGTGTACAGCAAAAGTGTTTCAATTATTATGTATTTAGAATAACGGACTTCCGGCCTCGTATACATTTTTAAAATAGTGAGCCTTCAAAACGAATGAAATTTCGGGATGACCGAACCGTATCGAATACAATAGACGATGTTTCTTGCAACTTATTTTTAGATAAGTTTAAGTGTGTTGTGAACATTTCATGCTTATTTTGAGCTTGTTTACCGTAAATATCTTACTTTTCTACCCAATCGAAGAAATCGACCTCTCTGGCTTTCAGAAAAGTTGATTGCAAACAAAATTGCTGCACCATCTTATTGTCTTATTGTTATCAAACGGTTTACAATGGTTTAAGGAATACCACGTAACTACAGTGGCAAGAAAAGCACATACATTTGAATATATAAGTAAACCCGCCTATTCTAGCTCTCGGGTCTGTACAACGAAAGTGTTTTAAGTATTAAATATTTTGAATGACGGACTTTCGGACTCGTACACCTTTTTAAATAGTGAGCCTTCAAACGAATGAAATTTCGGGATGACCGAATCATAACAAATACAACAGACGATGGTTCTAGCAACTTATTTTTAGATAAGTTTAAGTGTGTTGTGACCATTTCAAGCTTATTTTGAGCTTGTTTACCGTAAATATCTTACTTTTCTACCCAATCGAAGAAATCGACCTCTTTTGGCTTTCAGAAAAGTTGATTGCAAACAAAATTTCTGCATCATCTGGCAAAGCACAAGTACAATCGACAATGGCAAGGCGAATTCGGTAAAATGTGATCGGTGAAGATAATCTTCTTTCGATCTAAACTTTTATCGATGAGCCTTTGCATTCTCCCCTCATGCATTTTCTTGCCCCTGGCTCTCTCCAAAAAGTGTCGATTCGTCCAAATATTTGATAAACATCGAATTCATCGATAGATTTCTTTAGTTGAAAAACAGCGGAATTTTGCCTGAAGCTAAAAACCCTTTCCAACTGAGTCGATGGGTCGTTAACTTTCCTCGTCTTTTGGCGCGCTCTCTCTTCCGACACTTTCACCCAAATCGAGTAATCCCATTGTCATTTTCTTGTTTTGTCTATCGTCGAACAACAAAATTTTTGTAATCGGGGCCCTCTTTACACCCGAAACTAAATCTCTTACAGATATATTACTATGTTCCATTGCTGATAACAAAATTTGTCTGGTAGAATATTGTTTTCGTTTGGACATTTTCGTTTTTATGTTTTGTTCTCTGTTCCAACTAAGCAACATCAAAAAAGAAACCCCACAAAAACACAACCCCTCCCCCACAAAAAAAAAGAAAGAATTATCAGAAATGTATCAACTGTCATTAATGATATTTTCATTACGTGAGCATGTTTCATTTGTCTTCGTATATTGTTTGCTTTACAAAGATTATTGGAACAAATAATAAATGAATATACAATCAAAATTATTTGATAGTATGAATTTATATTCGTAAGTCATGTAAGCCATTTAGACAAATTAAAGAAATAGAAATCATATGCCCCTAGCAAGAAGAAAAATGCTTTTTCTTTATTTCATTTTAAAATTGCGATTGCAAGTGATGCACTTTCTATTTACATCTACAAAAACGAATTATTCATCAACTTATTACAATTTTTTTTAATGTTGGGATTCATTTCTTTTATTTTTTACTCGATATTGTTAAAAACTTTAAATCTTATTCCGAATATACAATTTTTCCTTAGAAATGTGATCGTTCTCCTGGAAATTCCTCTTAATATCCAAAGGAAACCTTTTCATTTAGAATATATAGATACATTATTTATTACCTATTAATTCTTTTGTTATATTTGTTTTGTATCCAGTAATGTTATTTCTGTATACCCTGCCTCATGTTAATTAAGTTGAATACTATGTGTCACTTCTCTTAACGGAGGACCTGGGTTTCTTATTTATGCGACTTCTGTATATAATTTAAATAAAGATGATTTATATTATAATTAGATTCCCTGTTCTTAATCCTAGCAGACACACTGGCATTTTCGAGATTAATCTTAACTCTTTGATATGAACAACCCCTTCTTATAACCACCCTCCGTCTCTAAGAAATTCGGCAATATTTCCAAACGTCTATACCTTTCGTCTGTGCCTCATCCTCATCAACATGAAACAATCAATGCCCAATCGCATTCCTCACATTCCATCGTTTCAAACTAGGTATAACAACATTCAATTCTGATCAATAGTACATGGGTTCAAACAATGGAGAATAATGGAGGGGTGAAAATCATGCCCGCCAGAGGGGACGGGATTTTATTTCTTGGGGATCGCCCCCGGTCAAATATGGATTTTTTAGAGGCGAAGTTGGAGTAAACAAGTTATTGTTCGCCCACCAATTTTATCGATGGGGGGTTAGGGATGCGCCGAGTGGTATCCATGCTCATCTCAGCAAATTAAAAAATAGATTAAGATGGGGGAAAATACAGATATAAGACAGAGTTACATATGTTTATCCCAGTGAATTAAGAAAAGTAAATTATTAAAAGGGGAAAGTACATTTCAATTTTATTGAGTATACCCTCTTATTTTATGTGCGGAATAATATGTATGGCATGATTTTTGTCGTTTAGAAGGAAAATACTTTATTATTTGTAATACAAAGAAGAGGAAGAAGCAAATATAAACAGAAATAAAAGAGAAGAATAATGAGATATTTAGAAATATATTCTTTGAATACTTTATAGTGTAGCAAGCGAATATTTACGGTTTTTACATTCCTTTCTGTTTGATAAGTTTAAGAATCTTTGATAATTTTTTTGCAATATTGCATTGAAGTAGATAAACCATAATCATTGTCATGATATTGATAGATTACACATTTATCAATATGATATTGTATATATCTTAATATCTATTTTGCTAGATTTACTTAACAATTACATTTTCTGAAATGTGTTCTACGGCAATGTATATTCTTTAAACTATAGAGTGATTAAAAAAATATCATTGTTAGCAGGAATGTCAATGAAAATCAACACTATAGTTTCAATTAATTTACGACTACTTGTTTATATTATGCACCACAGAAAGTGTTGAACAATGAGAATTTAGAACGATGAATTAGATTGTATTCTTACACCGAAATGCAATAAGCTGATAAGATGTATTATTTTAACACCGAAATATATTTGCAACACAATTGGAATCAGTTTCATTTGGCGATGGATTTATCCTAACTCCTTTGGTGTTATATAAACCGAGATATACTTGCAGCACAATCGAAATCAGCTTCATTTGGCGATGGTTCTATTCTAACACCTTTGGTGTTAAATAAACAACCTTGTTTTTGCAGTATACCTGTAAAGGTGTTTATCAGTTTAAAGAATTGATTGGAATAAGTTTGATTTAGTAATGCTGTTTAACACTTTCTGTGCTTAATTAAAAAGCTGGTTTACTCAGTTTATACCTGAAAAGGTGTGTAGCCGCCAGACAGGGTGGTAACTATTAGTGGGTGTTTGTTTTCTAATGGCGTTCCTCTCTTATCTCGCCACCGATTTCCTTACACAGGTAATGATTTATTTTGAGAATATTTGGTGACGAATCTACCCTGGCATTGAAATAACTCGAAAGTGCTCCGATTCCGATTGGCATTTTCACACCTATGAAAACACCTTGCGAGAATGATGGTTTGGTATGCGAGAGAGGTGGGTGTGTACACAGTCACAGAAAGAGAGGGGAGGGTTGGTGAAAATTTGGATGAAATTCACAAAAAATGTAGAAATTATCAGAATTTAAAATGTTTTATACCGTTGAGGTGGGGTTGGAAATAGACGGGTGTTCGATTAAATGTAATATACGTTTATTCTGAACACTGGGATAAATAGTGACTGCAAATTAACACGTGTAGTTGGTTCAATTGAAGATACTTTGTAACAAATGGTAAAAACTGGAGAACAAACTGAAGAGAACTTATTATAAAGAAGTCTATTTACATTTTCTACATCTGGTGGCAGCGGTGGGATTGTAAATTGTTAATAATTTTCTCTCAAAATCGTAATTCTATCAAATGATTTTAAGAATCGTTAATGAATAAAACCGATTAATTTTGCTCAAATACACTTTGGTTGTTATGTTTTGGCAGAAGTCCACAAAAGTGAAACATTGCGAAGTGTTTTATCTGGGTAAATTTCAAATTTGAAATTGTAATTAGCAATGTACAAATAATTTTGCTTATATTGCACAACTGTTTTTCTTATATTTACGAATATATCAAATTCCATGCTGAAAGGTATAACAATACCAGGCTTCTTCATTTTCTTTTGCAGTCTCGATCCATTTTGAGCTCTTAGTTATCCACGGTTATCCATTTAGTTATTTTCAATAACCATTAACTTCAGTCTTCAGAATAAACCTACAAATCTATTTCATCGAGTACACATCTATGTTAGTTTAGAATTGGTTTTTAATACCAACTATATCAACAGTTATAGATTTTTTTCAGACTGAATAGCTTTGAAGTTTAACATGTTTAAGGAATGTAATAAATAATTTAAAAGGGGGTTTCGAACCCTGAACCCCTGTGTACGATTGACACCTGCAGAGCATGTCCAAATCAATTAAAACCAGCGTAACGTCCACATCAACACCTTTGCGACCCCCGCCGCCCGCCGTGCGCGCATTCCCTACAGGCAGATGGCGTCTCAGGTGACCACTGCTTCAAACCACGTGACCGCGTGATAGACAGTTGGCGTCGCTCGTCAAACGCGCGACAAAGGGCTTACCGCGGTTAAACATGTTTGGAGTCGAAACACGCAACCGAATTTGCCCCGCGAGTGTCGGAGAGATAGTTTAACACATCCAGGTGTAACCAATGTTTAGACTCATAGCGGGCTTAGTTGTGTTTATCTAACCTTCCTCAGCGGTTTGCCGGGGAGGGACTCGGCCGTGATTTCCGGGTCGGGCTAGCCTCAAACGCCCGCTTAATCGGTCACCTCTCACCTGGCTGCCCGCTGAATGAATGCTGAAAATTGAAAGACATTGAGAGATAAGTGAACCCACCGCTGGGAAGGGTTTGTTTGTCCAATAACAGAGCAGAAATGATATTTAAATCGAGAGATTTCACAGATCAGAAAGAAATACAAACCATTTACAGTGCTTCAAGCCACATGTAGATAAATTTCCCTTGAGGTGTTACCTTTCGAAGGAGAAATACCTAGTCAAAATTAATGTGAAATATACCATTTATTGCCAGGATGTGATGGAATCCATATCATAATTGATAATAGCAAA
>BQKZ01003267.1:3824-26728 GCA_036244855.1 Temnopleurus reevesii
CACCGCCACCACCACCGCCACCACCACCACCATCGTCAACATTATCGCCACCGGGCACCACCACCCATAGTCCGATATCGCGCTCCCCTGTATACCCAACCTCCCACCCCCTTTCACTATGATTCATTTCCTCATCCTCACGGTCACAGCCGTCTCCATTATGATACAATCAACCATTTTTGTCGCGAACACCAAGGGTCGACAAGGAAATATTAATTTTCAGAGTAGTCATGGTCGTAGAGACAGGTGGTCGTAGAGACAGGTGATCGCTATGACAGGTTTGATCGTGCTTTCTAGCTGTCGACCTATGAGAAAGTTATTGAATCGTGTTTACAATGACGGCCATATTCCAAATTATATGAGTTTATATGATCAGCATCTTTTTTTTTAAATCGGCTAACGATGTTAAAGAATCTCTGCGTATACGTCGTGTTGTGGTGAACAAACACTTATCTTTTATTTTCGTGTCAACTTGCAGTATAAAAAAACAATTATGTGCCTATTGAGGCTTATCTATATCCTGTGCTGATCTTATACTCCTTTGTATCGACCACAGTCAGTGAACAGGAATGAAATCATAATGAATATGAATTCCATATGAATTCCATACTATCAGGTCAATTGCCTGCAGGACCCCTCCCTCGCTCCACATGCATAAAAGATGAAGAAAAGGGGATTTCCCCTGAATGCACGCATGATGCAGTGTCCTCGACAAAACCATTGTCGCGCTTTGCGATTACGCCTATTTCTTTATGTAGTATTATAATAATAGTAGCATGATATCCGAATTAGACTAAATCCTCACATAGGCAAATACTACTGCGGATTTATAATTCTTTTGGATGCAATATTGTTTAAAATCATTGAATACTAAGATGCCCTCATACTATATTTTACATGTTGGTCTGCGATCCTCTTAGGGTGGCCATAAACTAATCGTATCTCTCTAAACGCACGATCTCCCTGGTATAACAGGCGATGGTCGTACGATTTCAAAAGAATTAAGACTGTGTTAAGTGGACAAGTTTGGTTTGTTTTCTTCAAAATCGTTAGACAGTAACCTTAAGATGTCTCGTACAACCAGTGCAAAGTCACTGTGTGGAGACCATTTAAGAAAAATTTGAAGTACTCCGCGTTATACAAAATAGTAGAGAGGAGCAATGATTTCACCAAAACTTTGGTAACAGACAGTCTCATCCGTAATTTCATTCAAGCATTTAATGGAGTATATCAAATAATTTCGTATCTGGTAAATTGATGATAACGTATCAATATTATCGTGTTTTTTTTTGTTTGTTTTTTGTTTTGCTTCTTTAGTCAGATGATCAACATGTGATGATCCCTAGTGTCCCTATATTACTACTACTGAATAAAATTGTAGACGACTGCTTATTGCTCTGACCATTGGATCTGAATGATTCAATGTGTAGGCTCAATTATATTTATTTGTTTGAATGTTGGTTGTTTGTGTTGTTGTTGTCGATTATTGAGTGTGTGTTTGTATGTGTATGTATGTGCGCTTATAACATTTAATAAAACAATCAAGATGACATTTTTTCATAAACTGAAGAAATTACACATCCTGTTTATCAAGTTGGTTGAGCCAATATTCCTAAATATGAAATCTGGATTTTAGTTGTAACAGCTTATTTTGATGCAATGTATATATATTTTTTTCAGATCGGTCATCAACGTGCATACCAGTATACTGTAACGAAATCAACAGGATACTGTATGGGTAAGAGCTCCTCATCTCTTAGTTTCATCTTGGAGGAATTTTCTTCCTCCAAGGTTTCATAAAGATTTCAATAAATTAGGGTTCCTATGCTTTCTGGCTGCTATCATTCCTGCACCCAGGGATAGGGGTCTCGGGAGCTTGGCTAACTTCAAATTGAACACACGTACTCACACCTACAGGGAGCTGACAAGCACCGCCCCCCCCAAAAAAAAAATATTATAAACTTTTACATTACATTCATCCGGCGGCACCCCCTCCGATAGCTCCCCCCCCCCCCTCTTACGAAGAGGAAGCAAGTAGAAAGAAGTAGAAATCAGCGCGAATTTGGTTCCTGAATGAGGAGCTGACCAAGGGGGCTCGAGCTCCCAAAGTGCCCAATGGATCTCGCATGACTTTTAGTAATGTATACATATGGTTTACTTTGTTTATATGAGTTGTTTGGCAAAATGATTATTGTATTTTAAAAATTGTATTCATAAAATCATGGTTTTGACAAAAAGTTTACCTTACATCCGTGAAATATTGTGTAATATATAGTGGTGCCAAAACGCTTCTGTAAAAAAAAAAGAAAGAGAAACAGGGAGCTTTGTTGACGGACAGCAGCTTCTAACCACAAAACTCTGTCATGTTTGTGGAATTCAACTGCTCGAGAGAATAACATATCTGACATAATGTATGTCTCTGGTCATGCTGGTATTCTGCTGAACTCACAGAGTTAGAGTCATTTGAATAAATGCAAAGATATCCATTGCCTAGTTCCCTATCCTACCTGCACGAAATATCAAAACAAATATATGACCGTCATTTTGTGAATATACCGTAATTATGCACAGTCACACTATTCTCATAATTTTATGTGTAGGAAATTATCATTTTGTCACAAAAAATGATCAATATAATATTTTCTGCATCAAGTATAGTATTTAGAATCAGGGTTTGTAGTGTGTAAAAAAACACAAATGGTATGAATCTGAATCCACTTTTATTCAATTGTCTATTGAGCAGGAAGGGAAGATCCAGAATTATCCCGATTTCAGTGTATTTTCATATTTTCATTGTCACATGCCAAGTATTATCTCCATTCTGAGCAGGTTGTTTGCTTTATGCATTCAAGTATGACGAGTACAACAAACAACCAAGCGTCTAGAACCATTGATATTCTAAAAACATTATTCACTTCGACTAAAATCAATATTGTTTACATCCTGAAAAGAAAGTTCAAGAAAGCGGAACACTGCTTCTAAAACATGTCTGGAATATACTTTAATTCTATGATGCAAGCTATAATATTGGTGTGGTTTTATAGCCATTTTCATGCCCACAAAATATAAAAACACATCTGAAATACCTACTTCCCCTAGGCCTTCTCCAGTAAACAAAATGTGTATAAAAATCTCCGTATCATCTGCAGCTCCGCTTTATTGGCATGGAATCCAGGGGTCAATTGCACGCTATCCTTTTCTTCCTAAGACGTCTTAACTTCTTGTGACATCCTTATAACATAGACTTATCGACGTTTGTATGTTAAGAGGGTGGTACTAGAAGTTAAGACATCTTAGCAAGAAGAGAAAAGGTAAGATAAATTCGTGTACTTGGCCCCTGTTTCCCAATGGATGCTGATTTATGATTATTTTATTTTTATTAAGATAAATATTGACTACTGCATCATCCTCTTCCTTCCTAATATCTGCAGATGATTGCCGATTCGTTGATACGATGCAGTGGGAAGGCAAGGAATACCCGGGAAAGGTTCCATTCGTGGAATATTCATTTTATGGATCTACTGATGACAGCGGTGACGTCATCACTTGTCTTAATGTCACTTTCGAAGTTAGCCGCCACAGTAAGTGTGCAATAGTTTGTAAATTAATTGAGCGAGAAAGAATTAAACTGAAACAACCAGGCAACAATGACTTGTTGCTGTGCAATATTGAAAAATGTGAAAACTACATAAAATTAACCATAATCTAACAATGAAATTGAATAAAACCGTACACACGCTGGAGAACGTGTTGTCTTTACCACCAAAATGGCACAGTGGAATCAGAACAATAATCATTTAGCACTGATTAAATTATCAACATTCGTTTTTTTTTATTTAATCAAATGTTGATGTTTTTTTTCAATGTAAGGAATAACATCCTAGTTTTAGTCTTCATTCAACACAGAACTCAGCTGTATTCACAAGGGTTTTCCCCTCAAGCCCCATTTACAATTGCTCTTGGAGCCATTTACCACCGCTGTGAGAATGTATTTCATGCATCGCAACCAAATCTATTCTCCGAATGGTTCGAAAATGTAAATGGGACTTCTATTGCCCCGTTCGCTGGCACCGTTTCTTAAAAGGATTGGAATTTTACATTGGCCATAAAATTCCTGCAAGCATTATGAAATACCATGGTTCTTTATGACTTCATGCATGGTTTATCTTTCAAAATGGCTCCAAAAACCCTTTATGATCAATGGCTGTGTTCAATCCAAAGTCAGGCTTTTATTACAATCCAGATGTAATTGTCCCAAGTTACGGATGTGTTGGGATTGCACCACAGATCTTGTGTTCGACAACACATATCTTTTCAGGAAAAAGTCGATGCTTTTTCTCCACAAAAAAAAACTTCATTTTGAGTATCCACATTGCTATCGTTTTCTTTTCTGCTTTATGCAGTGTCACCGGTTGGCTTTTGGGATCCCAATATTGAAAGACGTAGGACATATATACAATGAAGCTTAAGAAGTAAATTAAGATGAGATTATATTTTTATGAACAAAATGAATTGAATAGTGTTGATAAAGGAAGTATCAAACAATCCAACAAAATAAAGTAAATTCCATGTTGCTTTTCAGTAGATCTCAGAAGATCTCAGAAAAACTTTGGGAAACAATTGAAAAGTTAATTTTGCAAAAAAAAAGAAGGAGAAAAACTGATATCCATTTTCATAGAATTTGAGTTTTTTTTGGCAAATAGGCTCTTCAATATTGTATGGATAAAATAAAGCGGAAGACATCGTACCATGTTTTTGTACATCGAACACTGAACTGCTTGTAACAGAACAGATGCAATTAAAGTTTCGATGAATATTAATCGTAAGTCTATGTCATGATGTGTACCATACAGATGAATTAATTTTCGATTAATCATATACATTTTATGCTACAAGATTCAGGCGCGCACCCAGGATTTTGATACCAGGGGGGGGGGGGGGCTTAGCACATCGCCTAAAATTTGGCACCCCCTTATCAGCAATTTGGCGCCCCCTTTCGATGTTTTGGCGCCCCCTTATAAGCTCTTTTGGTCATCAAATTTTGGCGCCCCCTTGCTCTGACCCGCGGTGAGGGGGGGCCCCCCCCCAAAGGCCCCCCCCCCCCCCCCCACNCGGTGCGCGCCTGAATTTTTGAACACTAATTCATCACCAGGACTTTCAAAACAAACTAGGCACGATTTTTATAAGCACATGATGTTAAGCACGTCTGTAATGTGTGTTTGAGGCTTTCTTATACCGATTTTGTTTTGTACCCTTATCACAAAAGCCCCATGCCTTTGTTCAGTTAAGAAAGATTAGTATTTTGATATTAATGAATTTTTCATTAGCAGTATATCAATTATTGCCAATTAGGTAATCATTTCATATTACCTTCTTGTTGGGTCATAACGACCAATAAGACATCGACAATCAACGTATACCGTACCTAACGTTAAATTGAATCAATATCTGTTATCCAAAGGGTTTGTTTGACCATCTAAACACGTCGGTGACATAATAAACTGTATCAAATATCTGGTTAGCTTCTGTGAAGAAAAAAAAATCAACCTATTCCCATATTCCATTCTTGCGTAAACACACACAACAGAAAAAATGTCACGTATGTAAATGATGATCTCATGCATGTATAATAGTAACACATTAGTTTTCATGCCAATTTTCAGACTTCTAGTCATGACAATTTTGTGCATCGATAGGCACAGCTTATAGACGGAAAGACTTTTAGTTGTGTTTATAATATACATTTATGTATAAAATGTTACCTGCGTCGAGTAGAAGCCCAACAAATTAAGTGATAGACACACGTGTTCCCTGTGATTGCTTTGTACGTAATGACCGTGAGACGGCATGTGCATTGATTGAGCGAGCCTACCCAAAACATAATATTTCCTCAACAGAAGCATAAAAATTATTGGAACAGAACAAAAAAAAAGTTTGAGAAAAATTGGAAAACTTAATAAGAAAGTTATTTATATTTATATAATTAGACAAATTGGCAACTGATGACGTCAAAGGTGCACAACTGACCATTTATTACATTCATATTAACAACTTTTCCAAAAAAATATGATTTCCTCTAAACTTAAACCGTAGGATATCTTTATGATTGATATGTGATCCACTATTTACATGTTTACAACCATACAAACTTTGCAACTTTCTGTAAAAATGATGAATTTTCCACAATACATTGTGTATTTATAATAAAAACTCTAGTAAGTTGTGTACCCATGATGTCATCAAATTGGCAACATCTCAGAAAATTTCCACTGAGTTTCCCATTTTTTCAGATCTTTAGAAATCCATAACTATTTTATTACTAGTCCAATTTTCTTCAAACTTTTTTTGTTGTACTCACCAATTTTGTCTGCTTCTGTTTAATTTTTTTTATTATTTTGGGGGTATATTCTTCTTTTAATGAAAATGTTTTTTCCTTGTAGGTGCCTCTAATCTTGAAGGCTTGCTCATTGCCCTTGATGACAATTGGGCTGAAGAGTATGAGCAATGTTATGGACTCAACTTTACAACTCCACTCACTGGGCAAGCTGTCTACGACCCACGAACACAAAACAGAAATGTGAGTTTGCTCTTCAATGATTTAAAAGAAATAAAAAAAAAATCAAAAAGCAATGATAAACATGTGATTACTCTTTTGTAGAAATGAAGATCAAAGAATCATATTCAAATATGGTACCGTTGATTTAATAGCCATGATAGCCTTGTTAAGAGCACATTTCTTTTGTGTAATGTACGTTTTGTTCATGTTAAAGTAGTAAAGTTTTCGTTTCTTTGTTCACATACAGTAAGTATATCCATCAATTTTTCGTACACTTTAATTTTATATGTTATGTGTATGATTTGTGAGACCCAGTGAGATGAGAGAAACGATAACTTTAGGCACATTTAAGTTCAAAATGAAAACATTTCTAATATCGACTTACAATCATTAAAAATGTAACGAATAATTTATCACAATCACATGATTAATTTCATTTCCCTCCACCCCCCCCCCTTCCCCGCTCCCTCCCTGTCACCTAGCACGTCCTCTATCATCTTCTTGTTTTCTCTCTTCTGTTTTTTTCTATGTGTTATTTTTTTGTTCAGCTTCTCTCCTGTTGTTTATTTTTGTAATATCTGTGTATATATATGTAATTATTATGTAATTATCTGTATATCTTTATGTGTATGCTTTATTATGTATAAATTATTAATGTAATTATTAGGGGCCAGCCATCTTTACAAGCCTCGCTTCTTTGCTGGCCTCTATTTTTGCATTTAGATCGTAATATTAGTTATTTACTTATCACATGACTGTATTATTATCAAAGGAATTGAAAAATAAAATAAATGATTTGATTTGGATTTGGAACTTGTATATAATCTTATTTTAATTGCGCGAACTAACTACAAAATACCAACATTTGGCTGATGTTAAGTCCCGTGAATAATAAAATTTAATGAAGCATAAATGAAATTAGCAAAACCACAATAGTAATTTACCTCTCCTACCAGAGAAAAATTGTGTATGTTATCCAAATCCCCAAGATTGGAGATGTTTCTGACTATAATAATAGCCACGCGTGAATTGTTCCATTCGATGAATATAGGCAATCGAAAGCAACACAAAGAATGGAATTTTATCGAAAGATCAATACGATGAAACATGCCTTTATTTTCTTTTGTACGGTTTGGAAATCTTTTACAATTATTCAGTATCTAAAAGATGAAAAAGAAAATGATAATTTGAAGGTTTCACACCACTGTGTTAACGACTTGAATCAATGGATGAATCGACACTAATCACTGCTGATAGATTACTGCAAAGTAGTTTAGATGAACATGGTGAAATGCAGCAATTCTTAGAAGCCAAGTTTGATGCGCTGCTATCTATCATTTCTTGGCTAGCAGGGAAGCGATAGAAAAACCACCGCCATTATTTTTATTGCGAAAAAAAGTACATTGCAATGGCTGAAGATTTGTGCATCTAACTATTTCTAAGTAACGTCATTTCTTAATGACAGATTTGTAGTCAGCTAATTTTGATCGTATATCTACACTAATCGACGATCGGTGATGTCGGGGAGCGGTGATGTATAAAGAAGACGTCATTACTGACATGTACCAGGCTCTGTTTTAGTTCATCGGCTGTGTTCCAAATCTAGTCCTCTGTGTGCTTTATTCTGTACCCTGCTATCGGGAGACCTGTAAATGGATGCTCTTTTGCCCATTGGCGCAAATAATCACTCCTGAATGAAGCGCCGTTAAATACAGTATCAAGATCAATAATAAAAACAATAACAACAACACAAAGCAACAAAAAAAAAAATCCTCTCAGTGGTACGTGGCAGCAGTCTGCTGGCAACTTTTGTCAGTACTAGTCGCAAGATTTGTCTGAAGCTTGTCTGAAGTCATTTCTTTGTCATAGGGCCTATAGATAAATATAAGAGTTTTAACATAATTCCTGATATTCTTGCATAACAAATTGAGGCTTCATTCCTATCACTTTTCAGAGGCGTTTCCATTTCGACTGTTTCTGTGATTTGAAGACTAGAGATATTGGACCAAATAAGGAGTATGATTTAAAGATAAGAACTCTTCCATTTCAATCAATTGGATGTGACATGATGGATGACCCGACAGTCACCATACCCATCAAAGTACCAGGTTTGTTTACTCAAAGAATTAGTAGAATTATGCCTTGATTTTATTTATTTGTTTATTCAAGTTTTCTTTCAAAGACAGGGTGGTCTCATTCAATCCACATGGCCTGCTTTTCAAGAGAGCCCTGCCAAAACATAAAGCACAAATACAGTGTATATAAAATAACATAGAAAAACATAATACATTTCATAAAAACAATGAATAGGATAAATACAATTGCACGCGAAGAATGATACAATCATAAGTACAAAGATTCACTATAGTTTAGCTCATAAGGCCAAATAGATTTTTGAATGCCCTCAGCCGACCAACCCTCTAAAAATGACCGCGCGGACCTAAACTTTTTTTTTCTTTTCACCAAAATTGAAAAAAATCATAGTAAAATAATTCGTCACCGGTTTTACGAACCGTCCTATTAGCGAGGGGTGGTTGCACAAACCAGTCGTAGCAATTCAATTGAACAATTGAAATAAATGCTATTGAAATAACATTTATTCAAATGGCATGCCATTGAACTTGACGCTATGTCGGGGTTTCTACATGTTCAAGCAGTGCCCTCATAGTTGCAGTCCGGATCGTAAAAACGCTGACGAATTAATAAACATGTGAAATATGACCTGAAAATATATTTTCGGATGTTCGTTGGCTTTTCACCCTCTTTTAAACCTTACTGTCCTTATGGCTTGTATAAATTATTTTCGAAATAGGAAAAAAAAAACAATTCTATTACGCAACAAAATTTTCGACCGACCAACACTTTAAAAAAAAAAATGGCAGGCACTGGAAGGCATCCAATCTTGGCCTAAATGCATACGGTACTGTCTCCAAACAATATATATGTATTTTTGACATTGGTGACTTTCACAATAATCAAATAGTTTGAATGAGATTTGAGAATATGAAACTGTAACTTACTTTCTGTACTATTTGGTTCAGTGGTCATGGAGAAATTGGAATCTTTGTAGAGCTGCATATTGTCGGTGTTCCCTACTTTCACACATGCATCCATGTGCATCTTTGCATCATGTAAATAAAATAATAATTATATGAATATGCAAAATTTACTCATTTTTACATTGTTCATTGATTTTGCACTTTAAAATCAATAACAAATACTTATTTCACATTTGTTAATAATATAGCAAATAACAGACTAATTCTTAAAATTTAAAAAAAAAATTATTTCCTAGCTTGCGAGGATCGAGTAAGAACATGGACGGATAAACATTGCCAAAGCACGCCTCAAGGTAAACCATCCTAAACCCCCTTCCTTTGGTTGTGCCTCCTTTCTTATTTTTTTTTTTGGGGGGGGGGGAGAGCCAGGAGAGGGGAGATACCACCCATATTATTTTTCATCTTCAGATGTATTGAGTCGCGAAATTCTAAGTAAGGATTTTGGAGTTCGTTATTTCGTGCGATGTGATTTATTATGTAACGGTATTTGCTCGCTTAATAAAAAGCGCGCTTTCGTGAGCCCTCTATAAGACATTCTAACTATAGTAGTGAGTTGAGAGACGTTCTAAATGGAGTAGAAATCTTCGAAGACATTCCTCTTATTATTCATTCTAAAACGAGTGGTACATAATCATCTTCACTCCTTAGGAAGTCTAGGAACAAGTTTAACACTTGGCCTGAATATCAATCGTCTTTCAAATCTGTGTTCTATTAAAACAAACGGGGTCAGTGTTTACCAAATACTGAGCAGCCTCTTAACATCTTTCAAATCGAGGATATATCTTGATCCTCGAGGACGATTCTCGCCAGTAAATTGCGGCGAAAAGTGTCCAGCGGACGCATCTCACCCGGCGAGATGCATCCACCAGACAAAATTTCACGCGGACGGAATTCGCCATCACACCGGTTCGTCAAATATACACAATACACATTAGAAGTTTTTTTTTTTTAATGTTAGGGTCGCATGTTATCGTTTCTCAATCTTTTAGGATAAATACTGTTATAATTAATTTTGTTTTAATATGTTTCTACAGTGACCGTATAGAACCTATATGAGGGTCCGCAGCTCCCTTTTACTTTTTTCCAACTAGGCAATGGAAGGTGTGCTCTTTATAAGACGTTCCGGGATGCCTATAACCATAATGACATATCAGCGAATCCTCATTGGGGAAAATAATTATAAAAATTCATATTGCTATTCGGACAAATATGTTGAAATCTAGTCTTTTTTTCTCCATTTATCAGAAATCTGGGACCCGGTAATTACTCTTCAACAGGCAATTCCAGAATACAGTACTTTACGACTCACATTTCACCTAGCACCTCGCCATTACGTATTTACCCATTATGAGATTTTCATATACAACCGGGATTATAGGCCGACGTTCTTTGTGGATGGAGCGATCATAAGTACGGTAAGAAGATTATTTTGAATAGTAGATCAATTTTTACCATCTTTTCATCTGGGGGTTTATCAGTAAATAATCCAATGAACTGAGATAATTTTCCATATTGGACACTTGCAAGTATGCTGCAATAAAATTGTCCCCGGGAAACTGGTCATATTGAAAATATTTAATTTCTGATATTCCGAGAGAGTAACAGACTATAAATGAATTTTCACCAAATTGGTAAAGCTATTCAAAATTTACGGCAATTTCTGGGAGCGATATCAAACTAAGATCATGGCATGTGTACCGTATATATTTGCTGGACTAAAATCATCCCAGCTCTGTACCCCCTTTATCCTGCTTTACAGAAATTCAAATGGATTGCTTTAGTTTATTGTGTTTTTTTAATTGCAGTACCTCAAATGCTGATGACCTAAAGAAAAAATGAAAGATAGTAGACAAATGACTTAAAAAAGACAAAATAGCTGTGTACTGTAGTGTATGAAGAAAAGAAATTGAGTTGAAAAATAATCTTAAATCTATACGATAAACATGATTAAAAAAAGGTGATACGGGCGAATCTTAATTGGATAACACAAAACACGCGATAACTTTGTTCCGATAATATTCCACAAAATATAGTGATGACTGAACTACTATTGGAATGAAATATAGCTTATTTGTCTTGTTGAGAAATATTCTAATAGAAATATGGGAAAATATTATCTTACACATGGCCAGTTTGCCGGGGATTTTTTTTTAACAGGATACTGTATCGGGGTATGTTTCGACATGTAGGCCAGAGCAATGGCAAGGGGATCATGAAAGCCCAGCCTCACCAGGTGCATTTTTTTTATACCCTTGAGATGGAAGTATCGTAAAGCAGTTTTAACAGTACCTGAACTTGCACCCTGTATGGGTTGTTTTAGAAGAATAAGCATTTTGTTATCCAAAAAGAGATACAAAGAATAATATACCATTAAACAACTATGCGATGAAATTTTGAAATCTTGTAATTTTGTTCGGCATCGTCAAATGTCTTTCTGTTATATCAATGATCAGGATGAAGTGAATATGTACCGAGTCGATCACGAAGTCAACGGCTCTTTGGTGAACACTGCATCAATGGAATTCAACGTGGGTGCAGAACCAAATGAAAGAATCACTGTAACGGTAAGATAATGAAAATAATTTCATCATATTGTTACTTTAAATCGTCTTTTTATACATTATATAAGACACTAATTCCCAAATTATTCTCGAAAAAATATTTATTTGCGCTGACTATTTTTAGAATTAGAAGATTACCGAATCCTTATGTGTGACAAGGATTACAGGTCATTTATAATGCCCCAAACGTTAATATTTGTGTACGTTTGCTTGTTTAACATACGTAGCCATCTGGCCATTTTCTGAAAAATCAACAAGGTCACGATTCAATCGCCATTTACGTCACGTAGGCCCAATGTATCATAGAAGCGCAATCAGTGACATCAGAATCTTTTTATATCAATCGTATTCTATGAAAATGTACCCAGAGTACATACGACGAAAACGTTCTGGCGTCATTATTCGCAAAGTATTCGATGTTTTTTGTCAAAGTAGACATATTTTCTCAGTTTACTGTTCACATAATTCTTTAGTTTGGCTTGATCACACTATTAAGCGGCGGAGGGGGTAACGAAAAAGCGAGTGAATCAAACTATACATTTTATTTCCTTCATTTATATACATTGTCTCTCTTATACAGGTTGTGTTGGTGGATGGTAGGGAGGAAGTCGCAAGAGAGGATGGTCCCGTTATTACATTCCAAGGTAATGAAACAAGATTTAGATTGGTCATTCCGAGTTATATTGTCTCTGCTCCATAATGATATTATAGGTTTACGCCATTTACAAAATAATCATAATGACTCCACTAAAAGAACAAGTTAGATTCGCTTTAAAGTAATAGAATTTGGAGAACAGATTGTCTGAAATAATCTTAAAAATTGGGGCTCTATAAACGACTTGTAATCGTTGTCAATAAGTGATGCAATAAATTCGTAATTCTGAAAATATCTAGCGCAAAGAGATATTCCTTTTTATGAAAAGCTGGAATAATTTTAGTGATATTACAAATCAACAAACATATATTTACTGTTGTCTTCTTGGAATTCTTATTGGCGTTGAAAAATACATTAAAATGCACCGTCTATAAACATATATCAAGATGGATATTTGATTTGCCTTGTTTTGATAGGGAATCCATGTGACTCGGTTACCTGTGGTCATCTTGGCTCCTGCATCCCTCTTGATAAGGATTTCCGTTGCCAGTGTATAGAGGGCGCCATCATCTTAAACAACAATATCTGTATCTGTGAGTTACATTGATGATAACATGAAAATGTTTTTTAAAGGAGAGAGAATATTTTTCGCAATGGGGATACAGAAAATAGACAGAATTACAAAAAGAAAACGGTGGAGAAATGGAAGAAACAGAAGAAGAAGAAGCCAGAAGAAGAAGAAGAACAACAACAACAACAACAAGAAAAAGAGGAAAGAAAAAGAAGACGAACTGGAGGGATGAGAAGACGACAAAATAAATTAGGAGGAGACGATAAGGATGAAGAGGATGAGATTAAGAAAAGGAAAACTGATGTGAAAAGTTAAACCAGATATAAAATTCTTTTTAAAACTTTTTCCATTCCAATTCAAATTGCCCAAGTTGTTTAACCCTAAAAAGCCCAAGCTATTTTGATGTCTCTGTGGCCCAAGGGGGGGGGGGGGGGGGGGGGCAAAAGGGCCCCCCCCCCCTCGAGAACTTCCAAAATATTTGACGGATCGGGCTGAAATTTGGCACAGATGTAGAGCAAGTCGTAATCTACAATTTCTGACCGTCGGAATTTCTCAAGGTCACCGTTTGAGGGCGCAATTCAATAAAATACATTAAAAAGGGGGTGAATTTTGTCACTTTTGACATATGGTCTATAAAAATCAATATTGTGGATTGAAAAATGACTGAAATGTGGTATTATCCCCCTTTAATATCTTAGGAACACATTCCATGACTTTATTAAACACATTAGATGCATTTAGAGGTCAAAATATGACAATAATTGCATCATGTCATATTTATCACAATATTGCTGATAGAGGGCGCCAGACAGCCTTTAAAAAGTTCATGTTATTCCTTTAATTTTTCACTTTCTAAGCTCCAATCTTCACCAATATGATTTTCAGGGCTTTCTGGCAGTGTCTGGGGTACTTTTATTTGCATTAAGATGGAAAAAGTATTTTTAAATATTTTATTAAATATTTATGAAAAAGTGACTAAAAAACAAAGAAAAACAAAAAAAATTGTCGGAAAGCGTGTTTTCTGTTCAAGATGCACAGAAGAGAGCAAAAGCAAACTAAAAATCATAAATTGTGACCATTTCCACGCCTTTTTGGACAGATTTGAAGCTGAAAAAATGAAAATTATTCGAAAAACGGACAAACATGCCGTTTGTTTTGTGGTTGCCATGGCAACATGAAATACGGGATAATAATAAAAATGGTATCATAATGTCCGCAACAAAATTTCGGAAAATGTCACCAAATTTGAGCGTAATCGGACCAAAAGTGAAGGAGTGGTTTATGATTATGTGATAGGGGGCACATTGTGCCCCCCCCCCCCCCTTGGGCTTTTTAGGGTTAATCTTTTTCCTAACGGTTTGTTACAGAGCATACTTTTTTTTCCTTATCTCAAATAAAAATATTAGGAATATTAATAATAATTATGATAAAACTACTACTAATGATAATTTGCATTTATAAAGCGCCTTTTCGTAAGATACTCCAATAATCAGCTGAATGGTGATTGTACTGTCATGATCAGTTAGAAGGCAAGAAAACAAATCTTTACTTATACTTTCGCACTCACAGTTTTTTCAAAGTATACAATTTAAGGGATTTTTTCTTCGGTTCTGCCACAGGGAATCCTTGTAATCAGTCGAACTCTTGTGGCCATCTTGGATCATGCATTCCTCTTGATGAAGGATACTACTGTCAATGTGACGAAGGCACTCAAAATATAAACAATCGAACTTGTATCAGTAAGTTTGAATAACTTCCGTTCCTGGTTCATATAAAAAGTATTGGGTTTTACAAATATTTCTAATACCTTAAACTTTTAAAAATGGTAAGGACGATTCAAACACTCGTGTTTTTAGCCTGCGTCTGCCCATCGTGTTTGAGAGCACAGCATACCGTACGCCGATCAGACGGTGGAGTGACGTTCCTGCGTCTTTGTGCGCCAAGGCCGACGCAGACTAAAACGCGAAGAGTGTGAGTCGGCTCTAAAATACGGAGAAGGATGAAAAGGAAAAACGTACTTCTATTTCAAGAGAAGGTCAGGTGATTTGATGTGATGTGTGAATAATACACCGTCATACCAACATAGACATATCACTAAATACATGAATGATTCATCAATTTATTAAAAGTGTGGACATTCAACAACTTTCTATCTCGGACTTTTGAAATTGTGTGCTTAACAATCACACCATACCTTATATATTGTTGACATTGGTCATGTTTGTAGTTCACCTATGTTTTTTTTTAATCATGTAGGCTATGTTCTTTGAACGTTTTTATCATTATGTAATCGAACTTATGCTGAAAACAGAAGGGAATTGCTATATCGCGTTCTATCCCACGAGTGATGAATACATAGATATGAATAAAATGATATACATTAATGAACATGAAGAATTATAATTACCACGTGCTTTGGTACTGTGTAATTTGATTACTATTTCATTAGTTAGATTCTTCCACGTCAGCAAAATTACTCAATTTCCAAGAAAGCGCAATGTTTACATATTGTTATTTTTGCGACAATATGGGGCAATATTAAACTGATAACTATGATATCGATGTTTGTTGTTGTAGAATCGGCAAAGTTGATTGACGAAGAACCTGCACCCGAAAATGAAGAATTGCCAGAGATCATAGCTGCAATCATGGGCGGTATTCTTGGTGTCATCTTTCTAGTTATCGCTGCTTGTGTTCTGTACTGCAGGTTCTTTAGAAAACCACATCATAGTAAGTATTTTTACCCGAATACTTTGAAATTAACTCCCAGAAATTCTGCAGCAAATTATGACGGCAACCTATATTAATTTGCTGTATGACCGCCCCTCCCCCGAAAAAGGAAAGAAATTTGACGAATAATTTAAAAAAAAAAGAATAGCGTCGATCCGTCTTCTTTAATATGTGGAAAACATTTCAATTAGGAAATGCGTCTTATAGCATGCTTAGAAGGGAGTGAAAAGAAAATGTTCTATTGTGATTTTTTCAAGTTTATAGAGAAAAAAGGAAGTAAAAACGATGAAGAGCAACAAAACCATTTTGGGGTATAAACACGGTTGAAAATGGTAACGAAAATTGTGTTGCATGCGACCATTATAATTATGCTTGCATTTTTAAACAAGCTATTTTACTTTCCTTGTTTGTGGCATTTTTTTTATTGTTCTGATTTAAAAGTCATTATAGATCCACTACAGACCAGAATTTCTTTACCTTTCAATTACCAGCCAATGGTTTTCGTCACCTTTTTATAGTTTTTTTTATAGAAAAAAAGAAGTTAGAAGAATTATGGGGGAGTAGGAAGAGTGGTCTAACAAGAAGAAGAAGACGAAGAAGAGGAAGATGAAGATGAAGATGAAGAAAAAAGAGGAATAATAATAAAAAAGAAAAAGACGGAGAAGAAGACTAGGATGGAGTAGGAGAGTATATAAAAGAAGATGAATGAAGGAATGAATGAAAAAAACTTTATTACCAAAAATTGAATACAATAAGATACAAACATGTATATATCACAATACATTGGTAAAAGGACACCAAGAAATAGCAAAACTGCTAGTAGGGTATGGTGCCCAGGTTCATTAAGTAAAATATACTTGAACACACAAAATAATATAATGTTGATATGATACAACCCTGATATGAGAAGTAATAATGATGGATTATATAATTAAATGGGTATGTACAATGAATATGTACAGAAAATCATGTTACTTTAACATGTATTTATCTAAGAAATACTTTTTAGTATCTGCATAGAACAAGTGGAAAGAGCGTTTTCTCTGATATACTTTGGTAAACTGTTCCATCAGGCTACAGGTCCTGCAAATAATATCGACATTTTACCGTGCTCTGTTCTCTTTTTTGGCAAGATTAGCGTTCTGGCATCGTTTTGCCTAGTGTAATATTGATTTTCAAAGAATTTACAATAGTCATACACTGAATGTGGCAATTGCCGATTGATCAATTTATACATGAATAATGACACCATAAATTTATGCAATTTGAATACGTCTAAGATACTCAGTGATAGGAACATTACCCAAGGTATATTACGTGAACTTTAAAAAACTAAATTAGGCAATTTAAGCAAAATGTCGTCAAATTTGAGAATTTTATCTTTTTTATTTCCAGTTCCAGACCAATTTCCGAATCCACCCAGAAATCTTGACGTCCCACAAAACCCTGCGTACATGCCTCTACAGCCAATCAGTGATGAAACACTAGTGGTGTTCCCTGAGGAAGACAACCATTTTGTTCATCTTGTTACACTGCTAGCAGATCTTCTTCGGTCTCATGGTGGCATCCACCCGGTACTGCCGGCTCAGAGTACTCTGGAGATGGGTCAGTTGGGACAGGAAGTGTTTCTTGAAAGGAAATCAGCTCAAGCAAAAAAGATTCTTTGGGTATGCTCATCGAAGATGTCTCAAACACAAGGGCATTCCAACTTTGAAAAGCTGTTGACACTAACGAAGGACGATCGCGAAGAAAGGAAAAGCAAGCATGTCGTCTGCTTCTTCTCAGCTGTGTCTTCCAGAACAGACGTACCTATGAGATTATGTGAATTCCAGAGGTTTGACTTATTAGACGAGTTAGAATCAATGTGTCATTATTTGAGAGATGTTGAACGAAACACGTCGTTGTGTCGCAGCTCAAGTATGGAATACATCTCTGGACTTAATCCTTCTCCAGAAAGAACTGCTCTTGAGGAAGCACTAGAAAGATGGCCAAGTCATGATACTCGAGACTGGCACTCATTGGTCACCCGTGATCCTGATGATTCTGGTTTTAGGGAATGTGTATTTGTATCATTACCTCAGGCTGAAGATTCTTTGTCCATGGCAAGAGCTTGGGAAGGACTCTTCGAAAATGAATCGGATGGATCAAGCTATGATAGCGGAGAAGTTGATACTGACAGTGCTTTTAATGATTCTCAGCTTGAAAGTAGCATATAAATACTAATTATTAGATGTAAAAGTAAAAACGAACTGCGTTGCCCAGAACTAGATAGATCTGCAAACCTCTCCAACTCTGTGAGCTAAAAGATTAAAAAGAAAATCGGTGAAACGTTGAAAGATATCAATGTCAAATTTCAACACTTTCCTTTTTAATTTCACAAAGTTCCGTGCTGTTACTGGAGAGGGGGATCCACGCCGTTTGTGTCTTGAGCCAATCAGTCCCAAGATAAAGGAGCACCTTTCATAAAGATGCCATTAAAATTAAAAAAAAAGGGGAAAAAAGGAGTTATAGGTGTGGAGGTCGAACCTCCACCATGAAAGCTTTATTCCAAGCTGAGACATTAACAAATGGACCCTATATGACATCAGAACTTCCGTTAGCCTCAAGTGGATACTTTGACTCATTTGGAGGAGGTGTGTTGCCACCAGTCAAATAAAAAGCAGTAATTGCACTCTGACTATAGAGCGTTTGGCTTGGAATGAAGCAATCTTCCATCATGGCGTGTGTTCAGACCACACATCTGTCACGTTCTCCAATGTTTTGTTAAGTATTGAACTCTGAGGAAATATACCGTCAGCCAGCATGGCCAGAAAGGGTTACCCTGTAGCTGGAAATGTTACAAATTTTAATGCTCATGGATAAAGATCGTACTCTCCGATATTACGAATGGGCCGTCTGGCATGTCCTATCTGGTGGATGAGGCCATGGGAGAGGCCCAAAGTGGTAACAAAATCGGCTAGCCGAGCGGGAAAGGTAACCGACAGAACCTACGTGAAAATATTTGCCATAGTCTCGAAACATATGAATAGGTAATGCAAGACGATTTAGGTGGTGGAAAGGACCCGCCAGACGCCCTTAAAATTTAGGTCGCCCATATAGGATTGTGTACAAAATCAACATTACATCCCCCCATGTACAAAATCTACATTGGCGATACCAATCGAAACAAGTTTTGAATTTAAGATTGAACACCCCAGAGTGCTAAATGGCCAATGGAAGACAAATTTTCAGCTGCTTTAGGGTCGACAGACGCCCCCCCCCCCCAAAAAAAATGGTCTCCTATAGGGTCGTGTACAAAATGTACAAAATCAACATGGGAGATACAAATCGAAACCAGTTTTAATTTAACGCTTGGACACCCCAGAGTACAGAATAACCAATGACAGACAAATTATCAGCTGCTTTAGGTCGACAGACGCCCCTAAATATTTGGTCACCCACAGAGTTGTGCATAAAATCAAGATTATATTTTTCCCATATGTGTATGTACAAAATTCGTCATATTGGAATCATCAATTAGTAGTATGTAAGAAAAAACAATTGTTATAAGTGTATATTGGGGATAATGACAAAATAGAGGCGTAAAGGGCGCCTTTCGGCAAAGTACTAGCACCTGAATCTTAATAGGTCCTGACAAATGGCCCAACAGGGCCCCTAATTTGGGTCTCAAACATACATAGACGTTAAAAATAAAAGCCATTTTTTGGTAGGACTAATGCATGAATCTCCCTGAGTAAAGAAATTGGTGATGTCCAAGGGCTCTCCACACTTTTTTTTCACAGAAGGGCACGTGTTTTGGGCCTAAATGGCCCAAGGAGGACAATGATTCAATGTCGATCATTAGATATTAAAGATAAGGCCTGTGAACTATGGCGAAGATTTTCACGTATGTTCTGTCCGGTTACCTTTCCACCTATAGGCTAGCCGATATTTGTTACCACTTTGAGCCTCTCCCATGGCCACATCCACCAGTTAGGACATGCCAGACGGCTCATTCGCATTATTAGAGAGTAATATGATCTTTTCATCCATTAGCATTAAAATTAGTAACCTTTCCAGGTAGGTTAACCCTTGCTGGCTGCCGGTCTAAAATGGTGCAATATTGCACCCTTAGGAGGCGCTTTCAAGATGCAACTGCATGTTTTTTTTTTGTTTTTTTTTAATAACTATTGACAGTAATCAGCATGAAATATTCATATGGCATTAAAAATCTGACAGTACTTTTGAGTGGACATATTCGTTTCTCAAAATTGATATTTTGTTATTTTTTGTACTCTTTAACCAAACAATCATGTTTATGTTTCTTTACATTCATGTAATGAAATTTGTACTAACAAATGTTCTTTGCGTTGTTGTGTTTTTTTTTTGTAACGTTTTCGTTTTATTGTAATATTTTGATTTTGATTTGTATTATGTCAACCCATCGGGCACCAAATTTCCCTCTTTTTTTTGGGGGGGGGGGGGGGGGGGGGGGNTCACATTTATGTAATGAAATTTGTACTAACAAGTTTTCTTTGTGTTGTTGTGGTTTTTTTTGTTGTAATTATTTCGTTTTATTGTAATATTTTGATCTTTATCTCTATTATGTCCACCCTTCGAGCACCAACTTTCCCCCTTTTTTGGAAGGGGCGTATAAAATCCAACAACCAGAGAGGATTATCCATGTTATCAAATACATGTACTTGATACGCTAGTGCGGAAGTATAACTATCTCTCTCTTACATGACCGAGGTGCGTTGCTCATGCATTTGAAACAGGGGCGAACACTAATTTTGCGGGGTGGGGGAGCACCCTTCTGTAACATTTTTTCTTTTCAATTTCACCCCTTTTTTAAAGATTTTATGGGGGCGCTTAAGAATATCGAAAAGGTACCATTGTGCACCATTTAAACAAAGATTCTTTATTGCTGACATCATCCGAAAATGATCCGATATTGCAATTCTTTTTTAAGTTTTGCTGCAGATGTCATCCTTTTGGGGAATGTATTGGAAGGTGCAAAATTGAACCTTAGCATAGCAAAAATCGTTAGATAAAATCATCCTCTTATATTTAAAAGGATGATAGGCCATATTCTGATCTAGTCCATACATTGTAAAAAAGAGTTGGGCAATTTTTTTCCTCAATTGTTTAGCCGAATTTGCCTTCTTAATTAGGCTGATTGTCAACTTAACTCACTGTTGGGCAAGATATTGCTCTATTGTCATGATTGTTGAAAGTAGGAAAATATTGCCAACTAGCTTGAGTTTACTGCCGTAGTCGCCCAACACCTTATGCAGAGTATCGTGGGCTAATCAAACTATTTTAACATAACATCTCATATAAGTCAGTGTGCTACACATATCATTTGCTAAAACAACAATTTAGATTTTGTGTCACTTTATTAAACATAAAGGAACAATATATAAAGAACATTTAGTACATCAAACATAACAAAAGTATACAAAAATACAGGAGAATAATATGTTCAGGGCAAAGCATATGATACTGCAAAGGCAGGACGATAAAACAACATACATAAAGCAATGATATACTTCCCAGAATCGATCATGCATTAAATAGAGCTTGATGCAAATCATAATCATGCCGCCACGTTACTTTTCCTATCTGCTATTACTCCCTCCCTCTTAATATCCATTTCTGTGGAAATGGTCTTAGCTCTCATCGTCTTGCTAAAGACGTCTTAAATTCTTACAGGCACAAACGTGGATACGTCTATAATATGTTAAGAGGATTCCACAATGAGTTAAGACGTCTTAGCAAGAAGAGTATAGCTAAGACTATTTCATGCAATCGGCCCCAGGATTTTACATCGGGAAAAGGGAGCGGTCTACGTTTACACGTTAGAGGAGGAATCTACGCCAAAATTTCTTGTTTGGATTGAAATCGCAAAAATCAGACCAACAGATCAACAAAAATTTTGAGCGAAAACGGATAGGAAAGTTATGAATAATTCAATAACATATTAACATTTTTAAAACAGTTATGTTTTTTGGCAAATTTGCTACTTTGGGTAACGTGACTTGAGGTGTTGATGGCGTACCGGTATAGGTTCGTCACTTCAGAATAAGTGAATTAAGTTTTTTTTAATGCTATGTTTTAAAGCCATTTGACGCAAAAATTCATCTAGTCGACTATGTATTCTTGAATATATCTTCTGAAATATTGTTCATAAAGAAGAGATAGCAAAATTAGGTAGATATATGATTTGAATAAACCATATATCTAAAGTCCTCATCTTGACCGAATTTTACAATTTACAATTTATACAATTTACTTATTTTCTCATGTTCCCTGTACATTTTTCTTTTTCTACAATGATATAAATCAATAATATTGGTACACATTTTCAGAACATAAATAAACTTAACATTACTGTATGAGATTGCATTTCCAATAATATTCATTTCCAAAAATTCAATATATCTCGGAGTTAATTAAATACTATAAATTCCCTTTTTAGATGAAAATTTTGAGCCTATAATAATTTATACTTGCGATCAAAATTTTAATCAATATTTGATATAAAAACAACCCATAATGGCTTGATTATATTCTATTTCATGTGTCTATTACATGAACAGTGGACAGCATAAACTCTCTGCCAATCTGCATGTAAATTCTGTTTGTACACTGTGTATGTATTTTCAAGCAAAGCAAAAGGCATGTACATTACATTCCACCGGCGTCTCCTCCCCCACCCCCATGCACCCCTGGCAATTTTCGGGCCCTCAGACAAGTCAAACCAAAAGTGTTTTTGGGACTGAAATGTTAGGCTCCTAGTGGCAAATTAGACGCCCCTTACTTTGAACGGGTGTGGGGCAGGGGGTAGGTG
>BQKZ01003267.1:27167-37513 GCA_036244855.1 Temnopleurus reevesii
GTAACTCATCTCTGGTATGGGGAAAACTTTAATGGATGGGATAGCCAGTGTCTCTCAAGAGCAGACTTAAACATGTTGATGGAAGTTGCAGAAACTGCTTCCTCGGGGAGACCATTCCAATTGTTGATTTTACTAAAGACTATTGACTTTTGTATTGTTGGCGACATGTGGAGTGCTGGAACTTGGAAGTGGAATTGGAAAAATAATTATATTGCATGCTGCAATAGTCCGAAGGCTCCGGCCTCTTCATTCTGGGGGTGTTACACTTCGTTCCTCGCTCCATGACCCCCTCCATTTTAGAAAAAAATGGAGGGGGTCATGGAGCGAGGAACGAAGTGTAACACCCCCAGAATGAAGAGGCCGGAGTCTTCGGACTAATGCTGCAAGTGCAAGCCAAGGTTAAGGTAGGTGGTACGTTACGATCCGGGTACTGTACGTGCAGGCGAATATGGTGGTATACGTGCCTTATGCCCCGTCGTTCATATCAGAGTCAGAGAGCATGATGGGTATTTTTTTAGTAAAACCATAGCACGCACCGGTGTGTATGGTGCTGTCACATTAAATCTCCCATCATATTAATTCGTACATCATATGAATTTCTGACATCACCGTCGTGAAGAGGGTTGTTTATTTGACTAATGTGGAAATTTTCTTAGCAAAAGGACCAAAAACTATGAAAATATTGCCAAAAGATCGGCAGATTTGCTTGCATAAAAAAAATTTACAGAAAAATACTGGTCTTGCGACACTGATCTGAATCCTTCCGATTTTTGAACAATTATCATCAAATTTGTAAGTTAGCAGTCAAACCATTTGATTCCTTGATATTTCATGGTCAAACTAGTACAGTGTCAATTTTCCATCTTAGATGGAAGAAAATTTACGGTAAATCTTGTGCAAAACGTGCTCTACGAATTAATATGACACAGTTTGTTGACAAATTTCGCCATTTTCCAGCGTGGAGCGATGGAAAGCGTGGAGCGATCTTCAATCAAATTTTAATATTGCGATATCGCTGTGATACTTTTGTGAATTGATTTTATTTTTTAGAAATATTTGAAGCCTATAATATATTATAGTTTCATTTCGTGCCGAGGTTTTAGAAAATAATTTTGTATTTTAAGAGATATATTTTGCTAAGTACCACGATCTAAAATGCTCTAGAAAAACTATACGAATTAGCGTGACCCCATCATACTACTACTAGAGAATCTAACTACCATAAAGGTCCTCTATACCAATTGTGTATTTTGCCATCAAACTACTGTAACTTATAAGTGTAGATCTTGTTCTTTGATGGAATTTACAGTACATGTAAATCCAGTGCAAACCGGAGTCTCCGTATTGATATGACACAATTTTGTGAAATTTGTGCTTTTTTTATGCGCTGAGCGATACGATCGTTTCGTCAATCAAATTTTGATATTGCAATATATCCGTTATTTTTATATAATTTTATTGATCTTTTAGGAATATCTGAAGCCTACAATGTGTATTTTTATTTCGTTTGAAAATGTTTGAAAATAATTTTGTATTTCAAGAGATACATTGTGCTAAATATTACAATATAAAATGATCAAGAAAAGCTATACAAAGGATTGTAACCACATCACACGCATTGAGTAGGGAGTTGAAGAGAGCAACACAGGTCATCATTTTTGTTTTGCGATATTAAAGCCCCTTTATGGTTTGATTTTATTCAAACAAACTGAAAATGCTTTATTTTGCTTTTGATCTTCACTGCAGCTCACAAAAGAGATAGATATCTGAAGCACTGATCTATACGTTGAACATTAATTTTTCATTACGAAGTAATAATATTTATATGATATGTACAGTACTTCCAATATTTTTTTTAGGGTTGTGAGCAATGAAACTATTGACTAGGCAAGTGAATTGAAAGCCTACATGTACTTGCCCATAGTGATTACAGCAATTTTTAGTGCTAAGAATAGCCATCCCCCTATAAACATGGAGAGCTTGTGGTATTTATCGGAAACTCCCTCAATTTTATTCACAAGTTCTGGCATTCTTCAACAGCCTATCGATCTGCAGTGTACAGCACACTAAATATACATGTAAACCTAATAGCATGCAATTCATGTATTACCATACATTTCAGGAGTTTAGAATTTGAAGAATTTCCACCAAACCCACAATCTGCACATACATGTACATGTACCATATGTGCACCAGTGTCTGGCCCCATGAGCAATTTTGCTCTTTCGCAAGACACAAAATCTAATATTTCAAGTGTATTATGAACTCAAAATTTTGAGCTTTTCATTGATGTGCATTTGATGAAGTTCGCCTGTATTTTTGCATAGCAATCGGCGACCGCCAAGCGATATGGGGCAGGAATAGCCGGCACCCTGCCTTATAATTTAAGCCTCCATAGGGATTGTGTTGAAGCGTATGTGAGCTTGTTAATGTGCGTGCATTCAACTTCAGTGCGCGTCATAGACAAGCTACATGAGGCTTGGGTGCAGATGGCACCTGCAGGGCTGGGTATTAGTTCAAATACGGTACTGTACATGTCGTACATTCTAGGAAAATCATGCTGTGCATGAGTCTTAAAAAAAAAACTAAGACATGCTTTTTAAAAAAGCATTCTTTTATTTTTTTTTCATTTATTTTCTCAAATCTGAATAAATTACCTCCTATGAAATAGGACTTAAAAAGAAATTAGCAGTACTCTTGCATAAGTATAACTGTTTTATTTTGTACTTACATACATTTAGATAAATAAATAATATTTGAATTTAATTTTTTTCTTGAAAAGGGCATGTGAGAATAAGTTTGGTGTAATTATAGATTACTTAAAAATGCTTTATCTGGTCTGGCACTGATTGAGATTTGTTAATGTAAATTTCAACCATGGAACTGTATCCATGGTTCTACTGTACAGTGTAGTTTGTAGGGTGGGTTTTCATAAATAATACACCTGTACATTTGTAGATGTGTTCTTTAAAAATTGATTAAAAAAAAAAATTTCTGTGTGTATGTATAAATTTATCCGCACGCACCACTCCTAAATAAACACAAAAATAGACACTCAATAAAAATGCAGCTGATACAGGATGTATTTTTATGATTTGATTTACTCTTTGGTGTATGCCTGTGACTGGCAATTTTTATTTTGACCCAGTTCCAATCACTCTTTCAGTACATTTGTACATGTATTGTGTTTGCTCACTCTTCAGTGGATGCCTTAAGTGTAAATTCAATAGAAATCCTTTCAGTTACATGTAAATACCGTGACTATTTATTTCTCACTCAGTGCAGGTCAGTACATATACAGTGTAGTGTACTTATATGTACATAATTTACATGCAGATTGGTAGAGTGTATGCTGTTCACAGTTCATGCAATAAAACAAATGAAATAGAATACATGCATAATCAAGCCATTGTGGGTTGCTATCAAATATTGATTGAAATTCTGATCACCAGTACATGTTTGCAGTCTCAAATTTTGCATCTAAAAAGGGAATTTATACTTTTTAATCAATTCAACTCCATTGCTTACTCTGAGATGATCAGAATATTATTGAAAATGCAATCTCATACGGTAATTTTTAGTTAATTTTTGTTCTGAAAGGTATACCAATGATTTACATGTATGTAATTGCACAAAAAGAAGTAAAAATATTCAGGGAAAAAGAGAAAAAGGAAATTGCTTTATTCTTTTGCAATAAAAGTATAAGTAAAATCTTTGAATCATATTCATTATAAGGCATCTGAGAATGAGAGGAAATGAAATTCACACAGGTGTGTAATTGTCTCACTGTGTCAAGTGCATGCCCACATAAAAATCCATTTTCATTGCACTTATAGAGTAGAAAATAATAGCAATATGCAGCTGTTACATCTACATTAGACGTAAAAGCTTTGAGCGTGAACAATTTCATGGTTTGAATTGAAGAGGCACACCTCTGAAGGCTGCTCCTATTGTTATATCTCTCTACAATTCAGACCGGAGACCAAAGGTGATGTCATTCAATAAAATGGGAGACTACAGTTTGAGTTTGACACAGCAATTTAATAATTCAGTGTCTGAAGACATACACTACAAATGTACATGTACAAATAACTCTTTATGGGAACTGCATGTGTGTACTGTGTAAGATCTTCTTTCTTTTAGTGAAATGTTATAATTAAATGTACAAATTAATTTCTGACAATATACCAAGTTAGCTGAACCTATCAGGAACAATACCCACTGAGTTGCATTATTCCTAGTACATGTAGGCCTACATGCACATTTATCTAGAAAGGGAAAAATCAGTTGTAAATGTCTTTGTTTGAGTTGTTTTAAGGATTTTATGGTTCTGGGAAATGTTAATTATAACCGTGAAGAAAATGATAGAATAAATGTGACTGAAAAATGCAGCAAAAATGTTGTCGTGTTGTAAAGAGTAGTTTTCATGGAGATCTACTGTACTTCCTATTTAAGACAAACCCAAATTTGATTGTCCTTCCAACATGAGGAAGTAAAGGAAGAAAATCAATCTTGTTTTGTAAATGGTTTGTGTGCAATTGCACTTAGTCAT
Organism: Temnopleurus reevesii; assembly: GCA_036244855.1. Lineage (NCBI taxonomy): Eukaryota > Metazoa > Echinodermata > Echinoidea > Temnopleuroida > Temnopleuridae > Temnopleurus > Temnopleurus reevesii. The sequence goes on from BQKZ01003267.1 coordinate 31,720, forward strand.
TCCGGTCCTGCGAGTTGTGAAACCGGTATCCTGTTTCATAACAAATAAAGCTGTTTATGGTGTCCTAAGTAATCTTGATTTGCTTCACTGCAATCACCACTGACCTGATTTAATATGAAAAGTCACTTCCTCAATGGTGTCCCTGTGTACAGATATTTGCTCATTTTATTTCCTCCACATTGATTCTCCCGGTTTCATTGATCTGTAATGCTCATTCGGACTAAATAACAGATTTTATCCTCATTTTAAATGTCACACACTAAATATAGTTAAATCTAGGGATATGTTTGTAATTTGTCATTTTATATTATAAACCCAAACCAGATACCATGCAATATATTACTAACATCCCAACCAATTGTAAATTGGGGAGAATCTGATTTTTAAACCATTCAAAACTCATCATTTTTTTAATTCCAATTTTATGATTTTTTTTAATTTTTACCTGATACATGATGTATTGAAGTGTCAAATTCCATAAAGACTACCCCTGTATGTCAGTCAGACTGGTTGTGAGTTATATTTATATTATATTGGATGGCAATGAATGGAATACCAGGGAATATTGCATGAGTTAGGGCAATATTGGCCCTAACGAGTGCAATATTCCCGGTATTTCATGAAATAAAGCCATCCAATATAATTATTATTATCTGGCGATATTGTACTTTAAAAATTTTAGGTCCCTCCTCGCAGAGGTTGCACGCATTTCTTAACACGCAAGTCTTTACACGCAAGTCTATGTCGGTGGATTGAGGTCGACACACTGCGTACGGTACACTGAATAAAGCTATACTGTGGAAAGTGAATGCTGGGGACCTAAACTACGATTAAGCCTAGCTTTTGATTTACCGGTATTATTGTAGAAGTACCAGAAGGCTGATCTCCCATGACACACTGTCTTGTAAATGTACATCCAACAATAATTTTCCGCGTCTTTTAATCTTATAATCTCCTCAAAATCGTCCTCGGTTAACGAAGCGAATCAAGACCTATTCGCTGCCATTTTGATCACGAACAAAATCAAAACAAATTTCGCGCGATTGATACACGTATAAAGCCTATGGGATTTCGTGAGAGTTCTTCGCGCAGCTGATCTCTGATTTGCGCATGCGTGAAATTGAAGCCGTGAAATATCCAATATGGTCTCATATTGGAGGCAAATAAAACACGGGAGCCTATGGGGAATTTGTTCTGTCTTGTATTATGGTAAAAATTTGGATGATGGGAAATGAAGGGATACAATACGCGAATTAAATGCACCGCTTAAAACGCTCATATTGATAATAATATAAATTATGTATACATTGTATGAATACTGTCTCACATGAGCTGTACATAAAAACAAATTGTGACTATTTACGTGTTTCTTCTTCCCATGCATTCAGATTCTAATCACTGCCATTTATCAGACTGACTTCCAGACTCCATGTACATGAACACATTCTCCTATTGATGCTAATCAAGACCAGCCATGGCCCACCACATCGCTCGCATGAAGTGCCCATTCCTAACCCGCCTCCCAACTGGGTTTGCTAAGCGGGCAGGAAACACCCTGTTCTCATATGCTGAGAAGTGCCCTGTGATGAACCAGTTGCTCTCTCGTCATGCTTCTACAAACCAGCAGGACTCAGAGAGTACATCAGGTATAAACAGATCACTCAATATGCAGTGTACTTTATTAGCAAATACAGGGTGTTTATATCTGATTTTAAATGTATTATTTTCAAGTGTGCTTGTACAATTACTGTACAGTGTAGTAGTATGCTGAAAAATTTTGAAAATGTGGAAAATTTGCAACTATAAAAATATTGCTGAAAATTAACTAGAAGATTACAAATTGTATGCATAAAAAACATGTAGTCCAACCTCTTTATGAAAAAATCCATTATTATTCAGTAAATTTTCGTAAAATACATCTAAAAACTTTTGTTACTAATTTGGCATGTACCATGATCTCATCTTGCCCATCTTTTTAGGATGGCTGGCTATCATAAAGAAGAAAGAGAAATAATAATATTGAACCCTCCTTGTCCACTATGGTTCTCGAATGCATGCACTTATCTTTCACCAGCCATTCTGCTGTTAAATTTTTCTAAAGATTCTGTACCCATTTTTAAAATCACTTCCATTTTGTATTAAAATAGGTATATACTCTTGATTGCCTCATTGTTTTGATGCCATTTTTGTCAGATTTAAATGTATCTTCCTCGTTCAACTTCTTGTACATTGTAGATGAGGGTGAGAAGCCTGCACGGAAGTGTCCCTTTCTTGCCCAGATGGAAAGCATGAAGAAGTTTTCTCCTGTTGTAGACTCCGACATCATATCTGAACATTCAGAAGCTGCTCCAAAGGAGATCACACAAGGTACGTCACAGCCTACTGCATTTATTTGATTTATTTGGCTCTTGGTTGGCTAAATGGTGGCACCATTAGGAATTGGTTTCTTCCAATATTATGCTAAGTATCATTTTGACAGCTACCGCACAGTGTAGATACTAAAGCTAGAGTCATACTTCCATATACTATGAACATGCACAGTGTAATACAATATAAGAATTTATTAGTGTTACTAGTAGTAGTAGTTATTTTATCGGTATTATTATGTTTATTGATTTATTTGTCAGAATTTATTTGTTGAATTTCTTTTTGGTCTATAAATACATTTTCTTCCGTCAGGTTGCGGTAATTAGTAATTAATCTCTGTTGCTAAATGAGACCCCAAGCACCTCTTTCAGCGTGATGGAAACTAAACAAAACTGAAAGGAAATGAATTTGCAAAATTGAGATTGATCTGTTGCTATTGTAATACCAAATATTTTGGAATGTCATTCCAATATGATAGTTATTACCTTTTAATAGTCCTTTTACTTATTTTGTTGGTATCATACAATTAAAAAAAAAGCTCAGTACTTGTAGGGTGATAACATGAATTTTCTTGTGAAGTGATCTCAATACTGTATGATTGATAGGTTCAATTTTGTGATGCAAACCAATTCCAGATAAAAGTTAGGTGTTTATGCATAGGTTTAAAGATCTAATTTGGGATGCCTCTTCTGATAAAAGGATTAATCAGATCCTTTTTTTGTTTACTGAAATCATGACATCAGAAATCAATGATCAGGTGATACCTTCCTCACTTGATATTACCTCACTACATGTCACCCTTGCCCCCAAGCTATGCTCTATTGTCAACATAATGACAGAGCAGAATTCCTCTCCTTTCTCGATTTCAAATAGATAAAGACATTTGAAGTCCAAAGTCCATTTTCCATGAGTATTGTAAATAAAGTCTATACAGCTTGACCATTCCAGAACGTTTGCATGGGTGGCTCCCTAATTTCTTTTTTTCATGTCAAGAAGGCGTTTTGCCTGTGAGTCCCTCCTGTTTTGTTTGCTGTCTCTCTGGACAAGTATGTAAATATTTATACTTTACCTTGAGCTAATAGAATATATGTGCATTTGATAAAGTAAGAGTTTAAAATGAATTTTTCTCTCTGTTGTCATAGGTGTTGAAGAAATAACTGCCTGTGTGAGTGATTCCATATTTGTTTCTCCAAAACAAGAAGTAAAGAAAGAATTCCCTAAGAAGGAAGACTTTGCTGCAGGTATGCCTTAAGTTTTTGGAATAATTCACAGAATAATCCTTTAACATGCTCAATAAATCATTGATATAACTAGGATGATTTATTGTACATGCAAGTTACAAGTAATGAATGTCAATCATTTAATTAACTGTATTGCAAAAAGGTAACTTAGAAGTTTGTGACATACATGTGCCTTAAATACTACATGTACCTAAATATGTCAAAGGAAATGGAAATGAAAACTCCTTTCCTCTTGTTTTTCCCATGGCATTTACTATATGAATTATGAATATTGTATCAAAGAGAAACCTCAAGTTTACTCTAAAAGGTATCTGAGGTAAAAAAAAAAAATACATTCATTTATATTGCTAAAATTCATAGCATTAACCTTAAAGAACTTTGTACGACATGATACCAGTTACATATAGAAGCTAATGAACAGTTTGTCGGCAGCCGACTCGTGAAGCTTAACTGCCTCATTTATATTTCACTTATCCAATGAATGATGATTTTATACCACTTACCAATCTGATACTACCAAATTTCATTTTAAGGAATTCTCTTTACAGAACTTTCAATGTGCCTTTATTCATTGCAGTCATTGTTTTTAATTACAATGTATATTAAAAGGCAATCTTATGTCATTTCTCTATTCCGAAAGCCAACGGCCATTTCAGCTACAACAAATACTTCAAGAACTTGGTCGACCAGAAGAAAGCAGACCATACATATCGTATTTTCAAGAGAGTGAACCGTGAAGCAGAGAGCTTTCCTTTTGCGTACGACTTCTCTGGAGACCGCCATGTCAATGCAGAAGGACTGCCTGTCACAGTCTGGTGCAGTAACGACTACCTAGGCATGAGCAGGCATCCTAAGGTCAAACAAGCTGTCAGGTAAATCAACCACTTGAAAGCATTTACATGCAAAGCACGTCTCTCTGGAGAGATTCAGAGTCATTGCTCTCGACTGACACTTTGAATTTGAAGAAAGTTTGCTGTTCAGAGCTGGCACATTGTTTTGTTTGATCCTCTAAGTGTTAATATTAGTACTTTGTGTTTTCAGAATAAATAACATTACTTGTGTCCTAATACTTAAACTTCGAGTTAAATAGACTCAAGAGCTAGATGTATGTAGATTCCTATTTAGTGCAATATTCTCTGGCTGACTGATTGAAAAGGATCTACATCAGTCTATTTGACTTTAAATTTGTTGAATATTTTCGTGTTGGGAAGAAAGTGATCTTCCGTCCCATTTTGGGAGATATTGGTTCTGGATGCATGTCTCACTGAGGAAACAAATATCATAGGATGAAAATAAAATTTTATTTGAACTTACATTAACAAAGTATATCTTATCGTTAATTCCTACAAGATTTCATACGTATTTCTCAATTTTGGTACACTCCAACATTGTTCTCTCTACAGGTAAGATCCAGGGGAGGGGGCAAAATTCTCTGAAAAAGCCCAATTTTTCTATGTGTTCAATATGTTTTCCTTTGTATTATACATTGAGTATCCATGTGATATTCAATCAATAGTTGCTAATGATATTGTAATTCTATTTGTTTAAATACAGTGATACAATGGCAAAGCATGGGACTGGTGCCGGAGGGACAAGGAATATAAGTGGTAACACAACGTTCCACGAAGCCTTAGAATCTAAAGTAGCTAAGCTCCATCAAAAGAATGCTGGACTTGTCTTTACATCATGCTATGTAGCAAACGATTCAACTCTATTCACTCTGGCCAAGTTGCTTCCTGGTAAATACCCTTTCATTCTTGTAATATTGAGCTCAAATTAATTGGGCATGAAGGATTGGTTCACCGATCTATGTAATTGATTTCATTAATATTGATTGTCAAACATTATGTATTGGTATTATTGTAGTTTTTGTTATAATTTTGCTGTTTTTTTAAAACCCGTATTGCCTCATCCAGAAAAGATAACCCAATGTTTGATACACATATTAAAATTGAACAAACCCCTAATTCTCGCCACAGACTATACATTTGTAAATGCATATTTATGACCTGGGGAGGTGGGGGGGGGCAACACTATTGTCTTTTGTAATCATACCTCCTATTAGTACCATATTGTTAAAGGAGAATCACGAAGACATTATCAAGCCTGGAACGTGCGTGTTTGACGAATGAAATGCGAACGGAGTGCGAAAAGTGATTTGTATTGTGAGATCAAAAAAGGGAAAA
>BQKZ01003267.1:48293-64422 GCA_036244855.1 Temnopleurus reevesii
ATATGGTTATAAAGTGAAGCACAAGAACTATTATAAAAAACTAAAAAGTAGGGTTGGACATAGAAAAATGTAGACCAATTAATACCCAAATATGTCTTACTGTATTTGTTTGAGTTTGGTAACCTTCGGTAGCTTATCTACACTAGACTTCTGTCCAAAATAGTTCAAAATGCACATCATAAACTTATTAGACTGGCTTGTAAGGCCCAGTTTTTTAATATACTATTTCAATAACCACATTCATGTCATAAAACCTTGCATCAGTTAACACACAGTACATTTGCTATTGATGCAGTTATAGTATGCGTATATATCCATAATTGCATAAATATATTTTAGTCTGTCAAAGACTGCATATCTTCACTCTAAGTAACTGAAAATACCGTATATAAACTGTAGTACCCATTTTGGCAACAAATATTTCATATCCACCAATTTAGAGTCAACAGTGACTGGTCATAAAAGTCTGCTCACAGTTTTTTTCTCAATTAATTTGTCCAATACACACATGAGTAAAATTAAACAATATGATTCATAACAAATCAAAGCATCTAAAACATTACATTGTTTATGCATATTATATATGTCAGACCTAGGGGGTGTTGTTCAAAAGTTGCAAATGATCGCTAATCAACTGCAAATCAGTTGCAAACTGTAACGCACATTTTCATTCCCACATAATACGTGCTTCTAACATGATGCGCATGAACCAATGATTTTGATTGGCACATTCCGATCAATAGCAACATTTGAACAACACCCCTTAGACTTACCAATTAATACAACTACCAGCAATGGGTGAAAGACTAAAGTAACTAGCGTTTGTCAGCCGCCTGTTTTGATCACAGCAAGTGATTTCAAGAGAAAGATGAAACGATGCAGAAGATTCTCAGATGTCTTCCATGTACTTGTTATAGTTTGGCGTGAGAACCCCAGCAAAATCTCACACAAATAGAGGTCAATCATTCTCTGGGAAATATCTGTTGTGATCCAGACAGCATGTTGCTGCTGAAATGCCAGCTCAATGTACATTCATTACAAGTTTGTTAATTCGAATACTTCAATCTTATCAAACTGAATGAAAAAACTGATGTACGTCTAGTTATTGACTGATAGAGTTTATGCAAACATCTAATTACATTTTTCACCTGGCTAAAATTCATAATCTGTAGCACATAAATAAACTAATCACAAATTTTACATGGAAGACTGTATTCTTTGGTTCGGAGGATTCTGACACAGAAACACAAACAAACAAACAAAGAAATTGCATGGATTCCAGACTTCAAAGGAGATGATATTATTACTTGTATCAGCTGGTGGGTTATTGACATTGTTTTCTCTATTCTGGAATTCACATTTGATTTTGGAACTTATATTTGGATGATATCACTTGAGTGATGTACCAATTGAGCTTGATTTGGGCAATGTTTGTAGGGTAACACAGATTTGTATACTGCAATGACTGGAATTTACCAATATAGAAATGAAATTAATATCCATGATTTTGTGATGTTATCATTGTGTACAGATTAAAATAGAAAAAAAATCTGACAGCTTGATACTGTACATGATTGTGATAATTAAAGGGAAACCAACCCCTGGAATTATAATGATCTTAATGAATGAAGAAAAGTCAGATGAACAAAATCTAAAAATTTTAACAAATTTGGAAGACTCTTTCAAAAGTTATGAATTTTCAAAGTCACAGAGATATGGCGATTCCTACAGCTGATGGGGATCCGAGCAATCGGCAAGTTAGACGGAATCAGCGACAGTCACATTCTGAGGGGAAACAGTGTATTGGATAGATTGAATTTTTTTAACAGATAGAATCTGGACATGATCCTGTAACATTGGAGAAAACAAGTTTGCAAACAATAGCAAACTTTAGTACATGATTTACCAAAGACTTATAATTTTATAGGAAACCTTTATATTATGGGCCTAGATCAATGTATCAATGTCCACAGATTCCATAGTCTACAATTTCATTGTGATAACAAGTAAGCAAAGAAATCTGACTTGTACATACCTCCTGAACAGCTTGTGAAAAAAACATATTCAGTCAAGCAGTTGCAGAGAGGGGTTCATACCTGTACATGAGCTGAGAAGAAATGTTCTTCATCAAGATGCATGAATATTCAACCAAACAATTGAGTAGCTAACAGAAGCTAAATTTTCACCCAGTTTTTAGTATTGAAGTCACTAAGATGAAGCATCTGCCAACATACAAAGTGCATAGATGATGCATAATATAAAGACTTTAAAATTAGATATGTGAAACATTTGGCTTCCATAATAAACCATTGCAAAAAATACACTTTTTGATTGATCATCATCATTTTACCAAATGTTTTTCAATAGTAAATGTATCAGATACATGTACTTTTACTTTGACGACATAAACAATTAACTACACAGAGATTGCACTTTTACGATTGGCAATTAAATTTTGGGCATGATATCCTTGTCTGGCATTTGTAAAGCTCTTATCTAAAATTATGAACATATAATCTGTTAAATCTAATTAAGATACTCACTCTTTTAGACATATTGGTCCATGTTCTGATACTCTGCCAAATTTTAGCCACAAGCTACTCAAGATTAAAACCAATGGTCAAAAATTAAATCAGAAAATTTGTTAAACTTCATGCAGCAATAATTCCACACGAGAGAAGGTCAGAAAAGACTGACAGAATAAGATTGACAAGAGATACATGTACAATGATATAGGTTCCTCACAAGTATTTCAACAAGCCTATGGCTTGGCTTTGCATGGGGTTAAAAGGGTAAAACAGTAGGGAAAAATAGTATTTATGGCTTCTAGCTACTTTTTAGCAATTAAACAATGCATGTATTTTATACAAAAATCATTGAATTAAAATTTGTGACGAGTTGCACGTCGCATTTGATATGCCTTGTCCAATCAAAATCATTGTTACATCTTTCTTATAATGCAGACCTTGAATCAACTAAATCACTCTTTCAATTCAGACATAATCAATTTTAAATTGATTTGCATAACTTTTCTAAAATAGCATACATATACCTTTTCACAAAACATCATTTAAATATACTATACAATATAGGCAGGGTTAAAGCAAAAGCACCATAAATAAAAACAACCGTAGATAAGGTACTCATCTTCATTTCCCATTCTAATTTCTGTTCTGTATCACTAAGCAACTCCTCCAGTGTACCAGTATCACCGACCATCCCATCCCCAGCCACCCTTCTCATCCCTTTAATCTGATCGCTCAGTTTATTATTCCTTTCATCCATCAGCCTCCCTATAGCTTTCAGCTGTTCACTCAGCATCTGATCGTGTCTCTTCAGAGTATCATCCATACTACTTTCTATGTTTGGGTGCTGCATGGCATCACTATCTTGACCTAAAGACTCTTTGAGTTGTTGAACGATGGTGGCGAGTTCTTTACGAGTCGTCTCCGAGCCAAAGTCCCCTGCACTGAGCTCAGAGACAAGAGTCCGTAGCTCTTTCATACGTTTATGATTGACAGCAGAAGAACCTATGATACCAAGGAGGGTACCTACAATGGAGCCTATTACCGACCAGTACTTTGTACGTTCCTCCTGCGCCCTCTGTTTCTCATGGCTCTCCCGTACAGCTGCAGAAAGCTTTGAAAACGTGTCTCTTTCCCTTCCTTCTACCTTAGCAAATGCTTCCTTAAGTCGTGTTTCAGCCTGTAGCATTGCATGCTCCTCTGTCGCTAGTTCCAGGAACTTTGGGTCATCTCTAGGAGTACGGTCAAGCTTTCCCCGCAGACTATGGAGCTTGGTTTGGAGACCACTAACCTCCCTGCCTACTTCAGATACTTCCTCACGTATTGTAAGAAATTCCTTCTCCATCTGCATCAATAAGGGATAGAATTGTTCAAAAAATTTCAAACGCAGAATATAAAAGACACAGAATGGTAAGATTATAGGCCTAATCAATATCCTACCTTGTCCTAATTGAGTTCATCAGTTACTGGACACCATGGTAATACTGTATATTGAAATTGTGCACATACGGAAATATATAGAAGCGCAGCAATTATGGCAAATGTGGATTTCTTTGAATAATGGGGAGATCTAAAATCATTTTAGATTATTTTCTTAATCATAATTAATAGCAGCAACATATTAGTTGTGGGAGTGTCCATTATAATAATCTAGACTAATCTTATCCCGATCTCATCATGCATTCCCACATTCCTGGTCTGCGACCGGACTAGTTCGATTATATGGCCGTGGAACTCAAGTTTTCTGAATAGACCAAAGTTTCTTTTTTCGGCTAGGTCACTAATTTTGGCATATACTTCAAGCCTCAAGCCAGGGCCATTCTGCACGTGCTGTATCCATTTGTGCACAAAAACTAAATTTCTGGTCAACTATGTAATATCTATTAATAAGAAGCTATGAAACAAAGGTAAAATTTATTTAACTATATTTCTATGTTACACCCACCTCTGCAACGTTGTTCTGTGCAGCCTTCACATCACTGATCCCAATAAACTGCTCATAGGCGGTCATAGCGCTCGCTGCTCGGCCGTTACTCATGGCGTGAACTATTTTGTCGACCCGCTCATTCCCCGTGTGAATCTCACGTAGTTTCATCCTGATCATGGTCAACTTCCTGAAATTAAATTGACGTGACATTGTATCTAGGAAGTGTATATAAATCTAAACATTGGATATCATGTGATTTTCGAGCAGAATAGTCAATAACGCCTCGATGTCAGCAATATTTTCAAGATGGTAGGAAGGGGTGACGGACGTATTTAGCGATCGACAGATGGAAAGGCACACTGTGGGCCAACTTAAGCCGACGAAATACATTTTTTAAAGACCGCCATCTTTCGTCAGAAGCCCGGGGAGAAATGTAAAGTATCTAAGATTCTAGATACAGTGCAAGCGGTCAAGTGACATCATCATCATCATCATCATCATCATCATCATCATCATCATCATCATCATCATCATCAGCATCATCATCATCTTCCCCATCTTTGTCATGGTCGGCACCACCACCACCACCACCACCGGTATACTATCACCATTACCATCATCATCGTCTCCATCACCATCATATCATCATCATTACCACCAATGCCATCATCATCATCATTGCCATATGAAGTTTTCTTGGAGAAAAAAATATGTAAAATAAATATTTTCCTTACCACTGGCCTATGGTCCGATTTTCGAAGAAGTGTAATTGTATCTTATTGTCCCAGTCCTATGATCCATTCCGCCCACAGTGAGAGAACATGAAGAAGGGCACTCCAATTAGTCATTTTTATGATGGAGGTTTGTATTACTGGACACCTTCATATGAAGAGTGAAATAAATAAGGGTAATACCTTGGCTGGTGATCGAATCTGATAGTGCCTGTGATTGAAGCTGGTAGTACCTGTCTTATAATTACTTCATTACGCTCATATGAAAAAGAACAGACCCTATTGGGGTGACTGAAATCATCTATCAATAAATGTCAATATGCATTTCATTGAAGTTCACCTTTTCCTCATACGCTTCGACACAAACACATAACTTTTTAACCCTAAAATCAATATTCATGTTCTTCTTCTTCTTCCTGTAGTGTGCAGGACCTAATAGGAGTATTGTCGCACAACATCGGTTGGTTGTATTTCTTGCTCACATGATTTGAACTTAGCTAGAACCCGCTTGATAAAGTATTTACAATATTTGCAAATCTTATCGTGTATCTTAGAGAGTGAGTGTGACTTCTCCAATTCGTGACTTGAAGATGTCTAAGGAAGACGATGAAATCACGAACTCGGGCAGACCATTCCACGAACGGATGGTGTTCATGTTACAAGAAATTATAATTTTCCGTTATGAAAATCAGTAACTTACTGATTACTGATTTTCATAATGGAAAATTATAATTTCTTGTAAATCTTAAAGATTTACAAAGCAGTTAGGCCTACAAACTGTTGCCCCTTACCTCTATTATTATTTTCTTCCCCCCCCCCNGTACATGTAAAATATGTTGTATTCGTGATTTCCCTCATGGTTCTTCTTTAAGCATTTTTGTCTATTAGTATTCTCATTGCTATCATAAATATTCCTAAAGCTCGCCATCTGTATACACCCAAGATGTTCATCTTGTCATCATGAGCAGATTGTGAGTTTGCATAACTTTTTAACATTTAACCATTTATATCCAACCTCCTGTAGCAATTTTAGGACTTTTAAATGCAAGATAAAGTGGTTAGAATTTGAAAGATACTAATAACATCTCATTTGTTTTCATTTTGTTCAGGATGTGAGATTTACTCTGATGAAGGAAACCATGCCTCAATGATACAAGGTATACGCAACAGTCGAGCACCAAAGTTTATATTTCGACACAACGACCCAGCCCATCTGGAAGAAATGCTACGCAAAGCAGATCCTCTCACCCCGAAAATTGTTGCTTTTGAGACCGTTCATTCAATGACAGGTGAATTCATACTTTGTAGTTATGGGCAGAACTTTAGAAATCAAAATAGGTATTCTCATTTTTAATTGACCCCAATATATTATGATGGTGAGATTTTCTCCAGTGTAAGTTTTCTTAACAGTTTTCTTATGATAAAAATATAGATTCTGTCTTTTTCCACTGTATTGGTAAATTACAATTTATGTTATATTATATTTCATTTTCACATTTGGGGATAAATTAAATGATTGTGTAATAAATGTGGAGGATAATCAGTGTCTAATATCCTCTGAAAAGTTAACTTTTTTGACATCCTAATTGTGTAGGTGAATTACAATTGTGAAGAGGACCTTCTTTTTCAATATTGAAAAATCTAAGTGCATCAAACGATGTAAGAAGTCATTTCTAAATCCATGACTATGAAAAATTGACCCATTTTTGTTTGCAGGGGCTATATGTCCATTAAAGGAGATGTGCGATGTAGCTCATAAGTACGGAGCCATCACCTTTGTGGATGAAGTGCATGCTGTAGGATTGTATGGTCGTCATGGAGCTGGTGTTGGAGAACGTGACGGGTGCATGGAGGCCATGGATATCATCTCTGGAACACTAGGTAAGATTCCATCATTTTGTGTTTACCATGCAGTATTGAAGGAATTGTTGCAATCCTATTTCTACAATACCCACTGTCAATTTGATGTAGGTTATGGTCGTATGTAGGACAATGGAACTGATAAAATTGAATGGATAACAATAGTTTCAAACCTTGTATTAGTCATAGTTCTTTGTTCAAACTTTTCTGGAGGCTTGATTATAGTGAACTTTTAACTTGCGTCACTGTGATTCAGTATTTTGTAAATCTGCATATGGCTTTGTTGTTTTTTAAATTTTTTTTTTAATGGGTGTAGGTGAATAATTCATGTCTGTGTATTCTCGCCAATCCTCTGTTTTGAGAAATACAATTGACGAGAGTCTACCTAACTCAAGAGAGTGAATATTGATTAAATTCAGTTTGAAACTGACTTCATGTTAATGAATCTTAACTCATGTTATGGGTTGGTTTTCCTGTCAATTTCAAAGGCAAGGCATTTGGTATGATACACATTGAGAGTTGTATTGCTGGCGATAGTAACTTTATAGTAATTCTAAATATGAAGCTGTGCTGATTGTTTTATCTGTAAATCTTAACTTATTATTACCATAAATGTTTTGTGTGTGTCATTTCCACACTACAGGCAAGGCGTTTGGTATGATAGGAGGCTACATTGCAGGTGATAATGACTTGATTGATATGATACGAAGCTATGCAGCTGGATTCATCTTCACTACATCTCTGCCTCCTATGGTGTTGGCTGGAGCAATGGCTTCTATAGATGTGAGTATTACATCCTTGCACCATATGTATATATTCAAACTATAGATATACTGATTATCTTTTTTCTATGTATTTAGTGTATTTCTTTCAATGTAAATATTATGTGTGTTGATAAATGTTGTTGTTTATGTATTTTTAATGTGGTCTGGACCCCTTTGAAAACAAGCCAACAGCTAAACAGGGCAATCCAACCCGCAAGTAGTAAATAAAAATTAAATAAAATGAATGAATAAAAGGATTAATTATGTTGATAAGTGTTTTCACTTTGATACCAGAAGACTTAAAAAATATGCCCTTATGGTAATGCAAAAATAATGCAAATTCAATTACGTTTCTAATAGAGCACTCAATCGCACAGAAAATCATATTTATGTAGATATTATATAATGGAAACAGATGTCTAGAATGCCATCTGGTATTTGATACTGAATCATTTAACTTAATCTTAGCAGATCCTCGTAAAATATTGCCTAACTGCCCAATTTACATGTACTTTGTCTTTATTGATTGCTTTACATATGGTTCATTACATAGATTAGTAGATTTGTTATTGTAGCTGAAACATAATTTAATTTTTAAAAAAGTTTACCTGAATATATGTATTATTATTCAGCTTTACCCACTTGACTAACTCAAATAATGACATAAAGAACAAGCCCATGTGGTATATTATTATAAATGAATAGCAAACAAATATTACTGGTAGTAGATGTGATGGGACAATTTATCACTTGCAGATAGCATGCACATTCAGATTGATGAGCTAAGTGATATTTGTTTAAAACAATTGATCGTTATATGTTTTGTTTTCCACATCAAACCAAAGTCTTCTGAATGATTATACCATCTCTTTTGTAAAATGGAGGAGAGTTTGTTTAGTAATTGAATTTGCTTTGTGCACATATAAATTGCTTTATATGCGTATACATTGCCTTGGGCTTCTACAGCAGTTGTTGTGGACATTCGAAATTTCTATCAATAATAGGAGTAACATAATTTTGGAGCTTGCAATGGCACAAAATCATAATCCGTAAGCGGGGCATCACACTTTTTATGGCAATTGCGCACTTGGTAACTTTTCATCTAGAATGGTGGATGAGAAAACTATATTTTATCAAGTGATCAGCTTTTGGCCAATTATAAAGGTAGATGAAATGTGATGTAAGAATATAGAAGGTGTCCTTCATTTTTCTGTGACTGAGTAGTATCCACAATTGTATTTGCTTGATTATTATCATTTTGAAATCCTTTTTGTGGAAATTACAAAGATTTTGCCTAGAATATTTGATTTGTACAGAGTGTGAGCGCAAACCCTCACAGTGCATTTTGTTTCATTGTCATGATTGTTTGCTTGTATTACAGGTGTTATCCAGTGAAGAAGGTGTTGCTTTGAGAAACAAACATCAAGCTACAGTATCTTTGATGAGAGGCAAACTAGTAGCTGCTGGTTTACCTGTTGTTCACTGCCCAAGCCATATCATACCAATACATGTAAGTCAAGCCACTCTGAGATGTGACATTTGTAAATGATCAATGCACCATGCCCTTCTCTCTTGGTGACCACACAATGTAGTGTTCTCTTGGGAAAAATGAGGATGACAACGTGATCGAAGAGAAAGATCATATGAGATGGCCAAATGGGTCAGCAATTGCATAAAATTGCCCAAAGGCACATATATTCCTTTTTTAGGCAAAAAATAAATTACCTGTTTACTTTTTAGAAATTTAGATAAAGTGTTCAAAATGAATAAGCAATTGAAGAAATCTTAGTTATTCTGCCTTGTACATCAGGGAAAAGTGACATGCATCATGTGATCTGCTTTATTGAGAGGAACTAAATGTGAGTAATGTTCCATTTTGAGATATTAAAGGCAATGGCTAACAAAATTAAATTAAGCTGATTCAGCTGGTGCAATGTTCGATATTCTAACCTCTTGGCCAACTTCATTTGCATGTGGTCTCTGTGTGTTTTTTTTTTTACTTATAGTTGTTGCTCGAAACATTTCTTGACAAAGATCACACAATCAAACAAAAATTGTTTACATTCATTCTATTAGTTGTTATTTCGTATATATAATTTACCTACATTTCTCTATGTAATAGGTTGGGAATCCTCAGAAAAGCACTGCTGTTGCCAACTCACTCCTAGATGAACACAATGCTTACGTACAAGCCATCAACTCACCAACAGTCCCAGTCGGCGAAGAGAAGCTTCGAATTGCTCCATCTCCTTTCCACACTCCTGAGATGATGGATCAGTTTGTGGAGTCTCTCTCAGAGGCATGGGCTAAGCAGGGCTTACGCTTCAACACACCCGTTTGCCCCAGGGAGTGTGAGTTCTGTAAGAATCCTGAGAAGTTTGAGGAGCTGTCTTCTCGTGAGAGGACCTTTGCTCTGCAGACCTGTGGCATGAGGATGAGCCAGGGTATGGCTTGTACTAAGGCTTGATTATTTACTTACTACCTTCTTGCATGTACTTAGCCATCGGGTCAGCTTCTTATCTAATAGAATACAATGAGTACAGGAAATACTAACTCCTACCGTGCCAAATTTTGTTTCAAAATATATGATTACACTACAAGTACAATATGGTGATTAATTTTCAATGCAGGTTAAAGGTTTTATGTTGTACTCGGTCATTACTCTTTCATTTAATGTGAATTTGAAATTCCAAGATTGAGATCTGTACTTGCATTTTCGTAAGTATGATTTTAATGTCTAAAAGCGAAATATGGGGTGTGTTCTTTTGATTTATAAAATGAAGAAAGAGAAAGTAAGGAAGTGTGAATCTTTCCATGTTTAGCTTTACTATGTGTGAAATCAATAATACAGTTTCTCTGAAGGGAACTGTTGAATTTGATGTACCTATTTCACCTTAGGTACCAACATTTTCAAATACATGTAATCAAAATAGGGCCCTTAAAACATTGTAGGCACATGTGTATCACTTTGGCTTTGCATGGCATGGTATGGAAGGAGTTAATGTGATAAAAATCGAGTTTAATTTTTTATATTCTCAAACATATCTGTTGATAAAAAGACTTTCACATTGATGTGTGAAGTAGAGTCTGAAAACTTTACCATTACATGTATCTTTACATTGAAGTAAAACATCTCATTAATGGTTTATAAGTAGGCAGAGATATGTTTTATATGAAAACTCTTAATGATTATTGTTGTGCAAAAGATGGGATAAGGATATGAATATTAGATTATCTGTTTTTTATCTAGGAAGTTGAGAGAAGTATTAGATAAATTTGAATTGCATAAAACATCTTGTAGGTTATGATGATAATACTTATAAACCATTTTGGTTTATTGGTCCTTTATTAGAAGTCAGTATTAAAGCCCTATGTACGATGCAGCTATAATTGAATAATACTTTTTAAAGTTTTATTGCTGAGGGCTAGACATGGAGTAATATTGAAATTACATGATATACTTAAGGTTTAGAGGGTGAATTTCTGGTTGCACACAATGTCTTGTATGAAGAATCAAATTTGTTGTATTGTTTTGTTTGTTTGTTTTTCATTATGTGCAAGAATAGTACTATCTGATACATATTATTAAGCAGTCTTTACAAATTGTTGACATAAATTGAATGCAGGAAATTAAAGAGTTGTTGTTAACTAGAAGTAGGATGATGCAAAATTATCTCAATTTCTGTTTGAAATGTAGTTTGTTGTCAATTTCTCTATAGTGATGTTGAAAAACAGTAATATGCGTTTAAATTGTAATGAATTACAAGCTAAGGAATTACAGTCAAACCTCGTTATAACGAGATCGTTGGGACCAGAGAAATTACCTCTTAATATTGAAACCTTGTTATATCAGGGCCGAAATACAATAAAATACAAAGCGATGGGACCAGGGAAATTACCTTGTTATAATGAGGGCTCGTTATATCCGTGCTCTTTATAACGAGGTCTGACTGTATAAGCAAACTTGCCATTTATGTAAAGTATGCAAATTTAACATGGGTTTTGGTAGATTTTGTGTTCATAAGTCATTTATTGAATTATATTGAATTTCATATTGAAGAGAAATCAACAATTATCTTGTATTTTAATGAATCTAATATAACGGCTGAAGAAAAGAAGAATATTTTACAGAAATCTTTCTCTTGTTTTGCTTCTCACCAGCAAACCAGACTTGTGGAATATGAGATGTTCATCATTGTAGGTCTTTTAATTCAAATATAATAAACAATAGTAAGTTTTAGAATTCAAAATGAAAGATATACAGTGAGAGAGATTTTATAATCTCCATCTCGGTCATTAATTTCTGTTGTGTATCAAATTGCAATTTGATAGGTTTAATTTTTTTCTGAAAAAGATGTTTTCATGATGCTATCATTTGGAATAATTGAATATTGAAGGTACCTAATTATAATTTGTTTGAATTATATTTTGTGACTTTAGCTTAAGGGTGTTATTTTGTTCCCATGGATATACATATACATGGAGAGCATGGTATTTCATGCTTTAGATTTTGATTTTTTTTGTGTGCATGATTTGACTGCAATGTTTTCTTAACGATTCAAGTTCGTACTGGAAGCACACTAAACAAAATCATTTGTGCTCATGAAACTTAAATCAAATCAGAATATGAGATTTGCATGTGATATCAGTAATATTCATGTTACATTGATTTTCTTAGACATTGAGTACTAATAACTTTTATCTTGCTTTTTTTCATCATTTACTCCAAAACTATCTTCATCCTTCTTTCTTTCTTTCCCCTACTTTACTGAACATCTGTGAAATCCTCTCAGTCTCTTATATTTTCTTTATTTTCTTTCTGTGCATGTTTGCCTTTGTTTCCCATACCCTTTTATATTGATGTGTATATCTTATATGTATGATTAAATTTTGTTTATAGTATTATTTAAATCTGTGTTAACTTGGGGTTGTCACTTGTATTTTACTTTTAGAATAATATGTCATTAGAAATTACCATAAATCATTATTGGATATGGGAGCATTTGCTTGGTTTGGTAAGAGTATTTAAGTTAGTAATCATATTTAAATCTTATAAATGGATTTTAAAATTAATGTGTTTAGTTTTAATTTATGATTTAAGTTCAAAGATATGTAATACTTCTGATTTTTAGTAGGGAAATTGCATTTTATGTATTGCTTAAAAAACAGTGTAGATTGTGAATGGGATGTCTTCACATTCTTATAAAGTTACAAGTACATGAAGGTCTGTAAACATGCTGCACTACCGGTACGGGTAGTTGATAGATGGCTAGTTTCTATTGGTTATGAATCAGCCTGGTCCCAATGTTACCTAGTTTATTTTAGAAAGAAATTGATATTGCTTTCCAATAAATGTTAAAGCAGAAGTATAGTTTTGGTAAAAGCGAAAATCTTTATCACCAGATTTTGTCTTCAAATCTACATGAAATGAAATATAGTATCATAAACATATTGCACAAAAGATTGTGCGAAAAATGAACGAGATTTGGAAAAGCTATAACCTAAAATGTGCAAGTTTTTATAGCGTGGTGCTTCACCACGCTGATTCAATATTTTCATTCTTGATAAAGGACAACTTCCCATGTTCAGAATTGGATCAAATTTAAGAATTTAATTGTTGTGTGTATCTCTATATCATTCTATTGTCAAATCTTGGAAATAACTTTGTATATGCTCGATAACGAGCAAAATGATACTATAACCAAGAGAGGGCGCTAAATATGATTTAACGGTCAAATTCAAATTGTCAAATGAATCAGTTCGTAAAAAAAGATGCTATACTCTCAAAATATGTATAAGAATTACATGTCATGTTAAAAATCCCCCCAAATTCACATTTCTTCATCTTTACCAAAACTGTACTTGAGCTTTAAAAACAATATATTTTATGCAGTATTTTCACACATATGACCCATTTAAAGACAGGAAAGATTGAGGCATGTAAGAGCTGACCCCTGAGCAAGTTGGGAGAGATTTTACCAAACATTTAATACATGTATGAAGAAGTCAAAGCAAAGTTAGTGATCAAATTTGTTCAACAAAATGAGAAAACTCAGGAGAATATCTTCATTTACTAGGAAATCAGATATATCAGTGATTGCTTTGTCATTCACTATATTTGAGATAACGAATATCATAAGTATTTAAACAGTATCGGATGTTCTGATGTACAAATTTTTCAAATAATATATCAGATTTACTTTGTGAAAGTTCATGATTTAATTTACTTTAAAAATGTTGTTGTCTTCGGATACATTGTCATTGTGCATAGTCATTTATGAGGAGATGAATACAGTCTACCATCCTTATAACAAGCCCTGATGATAATGATGATATAAATTATTTCTCCAGGGCTAAAAACAAAGAGTAACATAGAGCTACAGGCTCTTGTTATAATTGGGTGATTTTTAAGGCCTCAGCTCTTTGTTTGCTTTAGTATTTTAATCTTGATGTAATACGGTTTCATTGTAAAGAGGAAATTTGCTGGTACCAAGTATCTCATTATAATGATTTTCAACTGTATGGTTTCCTCAAATACTCAGATGTAAGTCTGTGAATGTCCACTTCATTTCAGTGTGGAATTATTTAACAATCTTTCAATAGTTGAATACCTGGCTTGTGTTTCATAAAGCTGTTTGTAGAGCTGTGCACAACTTTTGACCCTTTCATAAGTGAATGATAATTACTACATTTCATTGAGTAAGCAGGGTCACTAGTCAGGCATAGCCCTATTAACAGCTTTATGAAACAACCTTGAAGTGATTTGTGCCTAGTGAACTGAATAACTTCTGTGTTGGGTTATGGGTTCATCATTTTAAAATTTATGGCCAAAATGTGTACCTTTATCAGATGACGAAGAGATTTATTTTATCAGAATAGAAATTATAATAAAGAATATGTATAATAGAAAGACCAATATAATTATTTGTGTCAATGTGCCCCTTTATTTTTCATTGTAGAATTGAGAAAAAAAATTGAGTACAGAGAGTGTAAATCTGCTGCAATAAGGTGCAGGGTAATAACAGGATTAGTGAGAAAGAGCATGGGAGATAGGGATGGAGGAGGATGTAGAAGATAGTGAAAGATATATTCAGACAGGGATTGGGAGAAGAGAGCAGAAATGACAGAGCCAATGTGTGATTTACAGTTACAGTCAACATGAGATTGGGATGAGCGTTGGGGTATTAGGCATTCTATTTTATTCAATATTAGATGGCAACTTTTCCAGCCACCGATTTAAAAATAAGATGAACAAACTGAAAATCTGAGCAAAATCGTATAATCCATTCAAAAGTTGAGTATTTCTAAAGTTTCCATTTACACCTCTTATGGGCATCCATGATCCAGCCACTCTGGTAGAAACGATGATGTCATCATGGAGAACTTGACAGTCATTTTGTACACAAAATTTCACATTTTCCTCTCTCAAGAAAATCAGAATTAACTATTTTTTTTGGTAAGAATATAGTTAAAAGTACAAAATAAACAAAGAGTTCTCTGTAATGGCATCACATACGAATTTGCAAAAACTCAGGGATGCCCATCAGAACGGAAAACTCGAAAATTCAAAGCTTTTGAAACGGACCATCAGATATCCCTAATTTTCCCTTTAATCTACATGCTTCCATACATCTTTTGAAGCCATTCTATTCTCACACACTTTGTTTTCTTACAGTAGTTCCTTTCCTATCAATTTGACCATTGTGAGCTCAAGTTTTCAAGAAACTTCAGTTACAGTGCTTTAAGACTTTAAAATTTCTTCTGAATATAGCTTGAGCACTTCCACAATTTGTGTCCTCAACAATATGGTTATAAAGTGAAGCACAAGAACTATTATAAAAAACTAAAAAGTAGGGTTGGACATAGAAAAATGTAGACCAATTAATACCCAAATATGTCTTACTGTATTTGTTTGAGTTTGGTAACCTTCGGTAGCTTATCTACACTAGACTTCTGTCCAAAATAGTTCAAAATGCACATCATAAACTTATTAGACTGGCTTGTAAGGCCCAGTTTTTTAATATACTATTTCAATAACCACATTCATGTCATAAAACCTTGCATCAGTTAACACACAGTACATTTGCTATTGATGCAGTTATAGTATGCGTATATATCCATAATTGCATAAATATATTTTAGTCTGTCAAAGACTGCATATCTTCACTCTAAGTAACTGAAAATACCGTATATAAACTGTAGTACCCATTTTGGCAACAAATATTTCATATCCACCAATTTAGAGTCAACAGTGACTGGTCATAAAAGTCTGCTCACAGTTTTTTTCTCAATTAATTTGTCCAATACACACATGAGTAAAAT